>CAJNDV010037586.1:3494-17140 GCA_905221635.1 Symbiodinium sp. CCMP2456 | reverse complement strand
GTGGGGGCTGCAACCAGGCAGCCAAGTTGTCTGACCCTGCTCAGGATTGATCTTCCCTACCTCCCCATCATACTGACCCCTTAAATTTCTACACGACCATCACGGACAGCATGAGGAGTCAGCCCACGGGGTCAGAACAGTCGAGCTTGCTTTTTTAGTAGCGATGCGACCTGAGATCTTGGCGTGCAGACGATCTGGAGGCATGCTGACCATGACCCAAGATACTCGCGTGAAGGTTCTGGGCTTGAACGGAGTAGAAGAAGCTGGCCGCGAGCCTTGTTTCGCATGCTTCCTGTCGCCACGCCCTCTTCTCTCGTTGCAGAGAGTGCGAGGTCGAGGTCGCAAGGTCTCTGCGAACCCTGGACACTTCAGAGGCATAATATACGGGAGCTTTCCCGCCACTTCGCAAGAGACCTTGCCTTCCTCGCGACCTTGCGATTTGGTTTTGAAGCAAAGTATCCGAGAGGCCTGGGCACCTCAGGGCCTATATAGTGGCACCTCCTGTAAAGAGACGACAGGATCTCGGATTCCCCGCCCCCTCTGTACAGGTCGACCTGACCCCATGGGTCCATTTGGAGGATTTGGCTTTGGGACCCTGGGGCCTTAGGGCGTAGGACCCTTAAGGCGTATGGTCAGGCAGCACCAAGCTCGATGGACGTCGAGTGCCGCCATTTCTGGGCTTAATTAGGGCAGACGGGTGGCTGTAAGCGATTGCCTTTGCACGTTGAGTAAGTAACGTTCCAAACCCTACAACTACCGTGTTGCTGCAGTGCGTCCCTTGGATAGAGAAGTTGGTTGGACCTCGTAGAATGTAATTAGAAGCAACGTGCGCGCAGCTACCTTCTCTGCGCCAGGGCATTTTCACGCATCCCAAGCCTGGTATCATGCATTGAGCAGGTCTGCACATTGTGCATCTCCCAGCTACCTTCTCGTTCCTTTGCTACGATTCTGGCAGACGTCCGGAAAAGAAGAGGGAGCCTGGTCTCCGAGTTTGCCCGGCATGGTGGTAGGTGTTCATGTCAATTGCCTTGTGGACCTAAACCCTAAACTGAAGCCCCCACTGGAGGCGGTCCTCCACACACTGGGCTGCTCGCTCCAGAAATCCCCACCTTCCTCGACGACCCGACCCTGCGTGTGGCTCGTCGTGCTATGTCTGGGGGTCTCAGTATTCAAATTGGGGGTCCCTTTGCAGGGTTTAGGGTTTAGGGTTTGAAGCCCCTAACTCAGTTTCACGCCGACTTGCACCTGACAGACTTTGCCTGGCTAGTCCGAGTTGTGAGAGTGCAAACTCTAAGCCCCGACAGTAAGAATCCCCTGATCTGGGGTTTAGGGTTTAGGCTGTTTCGGGTTCCTCTCTGACACTCCCATGTCGAAGCTCCGGGGGGAAGTGGAGATGTGATCAAAAGGCTTTCAGCATCGGGCTTAGGTGTTTCGGGGTTGCCAGTGAGTCCGATCTTCGAGGAACCTTCCCGGAATCAAAGGTCGGGGGGCCCATGCAAGTGCAAGGGATGTTGCTTACTCCTCCCCTTCTGGGTCTTCGCGCTGAGGTTCTCTAAAGTTTGCCTTCCGTAGTTTAGGGGTTCAGTGTTAAAAACCCTAAACCCTAAACCCTGCTCAAAAAAAGTGTTAAGGATCTAGGGGCCTTCCGTAGTTTAGGGATGTTCGGGGTCTGGGCCTGCAGCGTGTAGGTCCAATGCACTTGCTGGCACGTTGCTCTCTGTGTGTGTATGTGTGTTCGACTGAGGGAGAGACTTTGTGTGTGTGTGTGTGTTTGTGTGTTTGTGTGTAGACATGGTGTCTAGGTAGGTAGTCACTATAGTGCATATGTACCTCACTATCTCTCTCTGCCTCTCCATCCCCCTCGGTTTTTGGTCTGTGTCTATACATACACAATCACATGCAAGTATACACCCGTGTGTACACATCACGTACACATCCCCCTACATTCATACTCGGCAGTTCCAGTCACAGATCTCTCCACACAAGTCTGGCAGACCTCAGGCCTCAAGGCCTTTTTCTGTCGACGGGTTTAGGTTATGGAGTTCAGGGTTAAGGGTTTAGGGTTTAGGGCTTAGGGCTTTGGGTTTAGGGTGGGTTAAGGGTTTATTTTGGGGTTTACCGCTCCAGACTTCGGTTCTTGCCCATGACCAGGTTGTCAACAGCAGGGCAGGCGGAGGGAAGTGCGCCCCGGATGAAAGCTGGGGGCTTGCGCAACTGAAAGACAAAGGACTATAGGGGCCTACATAATTACCAATACTCGTGCTATTTGTTGGGGTTCCTCATTAGAATTATAGTATAATGGGCACCAAAACCTTATTCTAATCATTAAGGCCCCTGTACTAGCATAGAATCTATGGACGGATGCACCGGGCGTCTTCGGGTTTGCTGCTTGCCAGGCTTTGGGGACTCGGCGAGTCAGAGAGGGTTTGCTTTTGTGGGCAAGGTTGGGTTTGAGGCTAGGTTCCCGGTTTAGGGTTTATAGGGTTTAGGGTGTAGGGTTTAGGGTTTAGGGTTTAGGGTTTAGGGTCCCCAGTGTTCCCGTTTGCCCTTTTTCTTTTTGGGTTCCCTTATTAAAACCAAATAGTAGGAAAAAGGGTATCCTTATTGTTAAGGGGCTACTGGGGAACCTAGGAGGGTAGCTAGACGTTACAGCATCAGGGCTTTGGCTGCGAAGGCTTTTGTGCAGTTTGGGTTAGGTTGGGATTGCGGATGTCCCCATTCAGGCCACCGTCACGTGCTAAACTCGAGGTTGGAGGAATAGTACAGATGGCTTGAGGCTCCGATGCTACTATTGCGACACCCCACACCCCAGCCAACCGTTGCGACGCGAGCATTTTCCGGACAGCCTAACTCAGGTGACCTTCCCTAAACCCTAAACCAGGTGACCTTCCCTGCCACCTGACTTCAATCCCACGAAGATCCCAATTCCCAGACTGGGAACGACGGCAGCTGACGGGTTCCCAACACAAGTGTGGCATAGTCTACACGATCCTCCCATACTTGGGGCAAAAAAAGCAGATACCAGCACGCTATAGAGGTCGGAATAGCTACTATTTTACGAATCGCATTCGCTTACAGTCCCCAGGCATTTAAACTATAGCGTACACCGAAACCCTATATAGTAGTTCTTAAGGTTTCTATATTGGAATGAAAGTCCCACTCCAAGAGGCTCCGATGATTCCAGCACTGGCAGAACCCGGAGCTGTTCAGCGGGCGGTGTCGGGGTGTGTTCGTTTTTATTTTTATGTTGTGTCTGTGTATGTGTGTGTGTGTGCGCGTGTGTATGTGCGTGTCTCTGTCTGTGTGTGTGTGTCACTACTTTCTCTGTTCGTTAATAGTTTGTGTTGAGAGTCTTGTAGTTTTGTCGTTTGAGGCTTAATTTTGGGAGCTTGGGTCCTGTCAGGGGTGATTGTCTTTGCGGAACAGGATCGCGGGCTGGTGTTTCTCAGGCTCGGGTTGCTAAGTCTTGCGAATTTGGTCCACTCCTCCGACAAATTATACACCACAATATACTATAACACACTACATAAGAATATTACTATGTTGCACTAGAATCTAACATTGTCCGGGTTGTCGTTTCAAGATGGACGGATTTCATCCACATGAGCATAGCCGGCATAGCCCACGTGTCCCTTTCGGCAGTCAAGCGCCGAAGCCGCATCAGCCGCATCATGATTCCGGAACTGTATCCGTAGACAGTTCACCCATCGCAGCTCCGTGCCCAATTGCAGCCCTAAGCCGGACAATTTAAGTTCAAGCAATATTAGGGGCGTGAATTATTACCAATCCTATTTTGGACTCCTTGTTATGTCTGTAGTATTGGTATACTCCAAAACCCGATTCTAATTATGACTACTTTGCTATGAATACACCGCAAAGCCCTAGTCTAATTATAAAGGCCCCTATCGTACTTAGAGGCGCTCCAGTGGGTTGGGGCAGCTCCAGAAGCCCCCGGTCCCAACCCTGCGCCGCTCACGGAAACCCCACCAAAACAGTTTAGGGCCTAGGGCCTAGGGGTCTAGGGTCTAGGGTTTAGGGTTTAGGGTTTAGGGTTTTGGGGTTTAGGGTTTAGGGTTTAGGGTTTTTCAAGAAGCCCAACACAGGGGCCAGTTATCAGCCAACGTTTTTTTTCTTAGGGGTCCTTACTACAGTGAAAGTAAAATTTCGGGGCCAGCTATTTAACAAACTTTTTCCTTACTATAGTCATACTACACTACTAGTTGTTCAAGCCTCTATACCCGAAATAGAAGCGTTATAGAATCTTGAAATAAGCCCATAAACCCTAAACCCAAAAACAAGCTAACCCGAAACTCGAAAAGATACCATGAACCCTAGACCGTCCGAGTGTGAGTGCCGAAACCCTGACCCCTAAACCCTAAACCTTAAACACTTAAACCCTAAACCCTAAACCCTAAACCCTAAACTAAGTAGGAGGCAAAAAAACCCTAAACCCTAAACCCAAGCTCCCTAAGCTCGAAAGCCTAAACGAACTATTCTGTGCTACGTCCCACAGACGACCGAGGACTTGGAGCCTCCGGCGAAAGCTGCCGGGGTGGCACCTCGCCCATATTGTACCATAGGGTTTAGGGTTTAAGGTTTAGGGTTTAGGGTTTAGGGTTTAATTTAAGGTTTACGGATTGTTCAGGGTTTACGGTGCTATACTTTTGGTATACCTTGCTGTTGGGGTTATAAATGTGGTCGTCTGGGTTCCGTGCTAACGCAGGCTAGTTTGTAAGGTGTAGATCTGAATGTTTCCGTCTGGGATCCAGGCGTCGCTCTCGCTCGGATTGTCTGCTGACTGCTTGCGCAAAGTCTTGAACCCCAATCTGTCGAACCCCTGTACCCCTAAACTCCCAAAGGGATGTGCAATGTCTTGTCCTACAGCGTACTGGGCTACGATCCTATTGCAGCTGCGTGTGTTGACTGAGTGATTTGCCTAGGTGCGGTGTTTCACAAAGCAGCGGTGTAGCTTGAAGTGTGTGCTGGAGCCGTTCCACTTATTAACCGTTATGACGGCTGGGTTCGACATTCGACATTGCCTGATGTTTCTGTTCTTGGGGGCAGCAACCCAGAAGTGTAAGCCATTGTGAAACAGTTGAGCACTGTCTCATCACATGATGTGGTGTGGCAATGACTGAGGTGGTGTTGGGGTGGTTTAGGGTCTTTTAATGGTTCGGGTGGCATGTCACCTGCGATCTCAGTCATCGTGGATGCGAGCTTGGACCCTAAACCGAAGCAAGCCCGTGCTTCGGCAAGAGGCTTTAGGGATGTGTGGCTTTTCGAGGTTCACTTGTTCTCCAAGCTTTCAGATTCGGCCACCGAAGGACGCAAGGGCTAGGTGTCTTGGGGTTTGGTAGGTGTAGGTCCGTGCGAGCTTACGGCCCAGCACTTTGGGTTCAGGGATTGAATCTCACCCCTTGACTTCGAAGGTCACCATCCTCACAGATCCTAGCAAGAGCGCCCTGCCATCGCAGAAGGCCCAGCAACCGCAGCTTTTCGGAGCGATCTCATGCAGAGGGCTTAGGGTGTAGGCGGCCTTGGCAAAAAGGCGCAGATGGGGGTTTCCGAAAATAGGGGACCCTAATATAGCATTCTAAATAGTAGGATCCTTATTATAAGGAAATTTCCAGTGCATAATCGGTGTGCAGCAAGCCTTAAGACCGCGTGCCAGTACCCTTAAACCTAATTCCAAAACTCTAAACCCGGCACCCTAAGCCCTACCTTAACACCAAATAACCTACCTTTTTAAGGACTTTACATAAAGAAATCATCATAAGGAGCCCTAAAAAAGGTAGGTTCTTTAGGGTTCAGGTGGACTGATAGCAAGGGTTCAGGTAGACCTTAGACTGAGCACATGGATTGTCGGTTTCGGGGCTTCTTCCTCAGCTGCAAGCTTGAGTCGAGGAGTTGGTCCTGGTGAGCGCCTGTTTAGGGTTTAGGGTTCAGGGTTCAGGATTTAGGGTTTAGGGTTCAGGGTTTAGGGTTTGGGGTTCAGGGTTTAGGGTTTAGGGTTTGTAGGCTTTGGGTTTGAGGTTGCCGGGCTCGGGGTTGGGCTGAAAGGCGTAGAGTTGAGAGTTTCAAGATTTGAGAACTAGTGGACCCGACACTTTTAGACACTTGGTCTTTTTCGAGGAAGTTCTGCGGAAGAAGTCCGATTGTAAACCCACGCCTGCGCCTCTCAATCGTAAAGGCTTGCTCGGTTCCTATCTTGGTTTTGGCTGGACGGGATGCGCTTTGTGGATCAGCACCCGGGCACCCAACTTGGCGTAAGATTCTTGACCTTCGCCTTAGAGTCTTCCGTGGAGAGCACCTTCCCTTGACCGTGCCTTCAAAGCAACCCTCAAAGGAACCCTTCAAGGAACCCAAACCCTTGAAGAAGCCCTTAAAGGAACCCTGCTAAAAGAACCCTCTAAGGAACCCTCAAAGGAGCCCTTACAGGAACCCTTCAATAGGACCCCTCAAAGGAACCCTAAACCCTAAACCCTAAACCCTGAACCCTGAACCCTGAACCCTAAACCCTGAACCCTAAACCCCAAACCCTCAGCCCTAAACCCTAAACCCTAACGGATCCCTCAAAGGAACCCTTTTAACGGATCCCGTAAAGGATCCCTTAAAGGAACCCTTTTAAAGGATCCCTTAAAGGAACCCTTTTAAAGGATCCCTTGAAGGAACCCTTTTGAAGGATCCCTTAAAGGAGCCCTTTCAAAGGATCCCTTTAAAGGAACCCTTTCAAAGGATCCCTTAAAGGAAGCCTTTTAAAGGATCCCTTGAAGGAACCCTTTTCAAGGATCCCTTAAAGGAACCCTTTTAAAGGATCCCTTAAAGGAGCCCTTAAAGGAGCCCTTAAAGGAACCCTTAAAGGAGCCCTGAACCCTTGGCGCAGTCCCTGGAGAGCTTCGAGCAGAGCCTCGCGGTGCTGCTCTCCAGCGCGCTGAGCATGCGGAGCCACGGCTTGGGGCTTTAGGGTTTGGGGTTCAGGGTTTAGGGTTTAGGGTTTAGGGTTTAGGGTTTAGGGTTTAGGGTTTAGGGTTGCGGAGCCACGGCTTGGGGGGCTCTCAGGTTCCTAGGGTTCTTAAAGGGTTTAGGGTTCTTAGAGGGTTTAGGGTTTAGGGTCCCAGGGTTCTTAGAGGGTTTAGGGGGTTTAGGGGGTTTAGGGTTCTTAAAGGGTTTAGGGTCCTAGGGTTCTTAGAGGGTTTAAGGTTTAGGGTTCCCAGGGTTCTTAGAGGGTTTTTAGGGGGTTTAGGGTTCTTGAAGGAGTTAAGGGGGTTGAGGCTCCTAGGGTTCTTAGAGGGTTCTAGTGTTCTTGGAGGGTTTAGGAGGTCCCTAGGGTTCTTAAAGGGTTTAGGGGTTTCTGAGGTTTGTAGGGTTCTTAGAGGGTTTAGGTTCCTAGGGTTCTTAGAGGGTTTAGGATTGAGGTTCCTAGAGATTCTTCGGGGGTTTAGGGTTCTTAGAGGGTTCAGGGGGTTTAGGGTTCTTAGAGGTAGGGGGTTTAGGGTTCTTAAAGGGTTTAGAGGGTTCTGAGGTTCTAGGGTTCTTAGAGGGCTTAGGGGGTAGAGGTTGCATGGGCGCTGGCCGGCACCTCAGTCCGTGCTGAAAAAGGGTTCTGGGGGTTTAAGGTTTAGGCATGTTTAGGCGGGTTTAGGGTTTAGGGTCTAGGGTTCTGGGGGTTTAGCCACGGCTTGGGGTTCTGGGTTCTTGAAGGGCATCTTCTAAGAGTATCGAGAGCACTGTTAGGGGTGCCATTCAGGGTTCCTGGGTTCAGAGCTTAGGGTTCAGTTCAGGGTTCAGGTTTCAATCGGCTTCAGCGCGGGTTTAAAAAAGGGTTTAGGGCTTAGTGCACAGGGCGTAGGGTTTAAGGTTTAAGCTTCTGGGTTTTCTTTATTTTAGCTCCAGGGTGTAGGGGTTGCGGTCCTTATCTCCTCTCACAGCCTGCAGCTCCATCGGAGTAACCCATCGCTGTCTGAACCGCCTTGATACCGGAGGAACGTCATGCTTTGCCGTGGTGCGCTTGCGATGCTCTGCCACGCTGCTTGGGCACTACCGGCCCCAGCAGCTTGGCTTTCATCAGGGCAGGTCTGGGAGATCTGCAGCCTAGGAGTTCAATCTGTTACTCCACGGGGTTTTCCACAACGGCTCTGTCATGACTGCAGCAGTGGATCTTGGTTCTGTAGGGTCTTGACTTCACCTGATAACCGGCGTCCTTTTCCGTTTCGGTTCATGTTTGAGTCTGTGGGTGGCACACTCTCTCAAAGGACCCCGGCTAGCCCCAATTCACAGAGCCCCACATCCTAAACCCTTAAACATTTAAGCTCTGAGCCCTAAACTCTTAAACCCTGAACCCTAAACCCTAAACTCCACAAATGGCACCGAAATTAGGATCTGTAGGGGCCCCCTCAGGATGCTTAGCTGACAAGCTCCTGGCTCCAAAGCTCCCAGCACCCCAAGCCTACACACTCTGGGTATGTATTGTATGTATGTATATACGTATATACTTATATACGTATATACGTATATACGTATATACGTATCTATGTCTATGTCTATGTCTATGTCTATGTCTATGTCTATGTCTATGTCTCTGTCTCTGTCTGTGTCTGTGTCTGTGTCTGTGTCTATGCCTAATGTCTATGTCTATGTCTATGTATATGTATGTATGTGTATGTATGTGTATGTGTGTATGTATATACGGCATGCCCTGGAGGGCTCACCACTTAACGACCTGAGTTATGTTCTTTTCTTTATCTGGTGATTGGGGATTTCGGGTTCGTGAGGTCGTTATTTATTGACTGGCAATGTACATGTAGCAAGCTCGGGACGTCTCCTTGCCATGCCAGCCTTGCGCGAGTGTGTGTGTGTGTGTGTGTCGAAACCCAAATCCCTAGACCTTCGAGGTACAAAGCTGCAGATTTGTCATTGTAGGTTGGAGGCCAGTTTCAAACCCGTTCTGCTTCGCCGATTGCCATTCTGTGTGAATAGCGAGCAGAAGGGGAATGTATGGATTGGATCCTAAGCCCTAGAGTTACAGCTTAAACCAAAACATGAGGCTGCCACCTCACTACCACTCTTCCACGACGCGCTTTTGGCCTTCGCGATGCAGAGTTACGAGGAGGTCTCCGTTCTTCGGGTTCGGGGTATCAAGATCGGCTCCTGGGCTGAGGGTCTCGGCATCTAATCGGGGCATCTCTTGAGGAATGTGACGTAAGTCACCATACTAGCGGATACGTAGAGTAGTCGCGATGCTTCCCCGAAGATCCTAGCTTAAAGTAAGTCGTCCTTTCTTGAGACGAGCCCAGTGAGAGGTGAGCAAGGCTTCAGAGATCCTGGCCCTTGCCACATGACATCCTGAAGGGGAGGTTCTCTAGGTTCTGGGACTCCATGAACTACGTCGGCCTTGATCATTCCCAGGTTTAGGATTTAGGGTTCAGGATTTAGGGTTTAGGATTTAGGGTTTAGGATTCTAGGATTTAGGATTTAGGGTTTTCGGGTATACCAGATACATATAACGGGGTATGGAGATATTTTTGTACGCCGCTATGTTACCCCCCTTACCCCCAAACCCTCTCTTGATCAGCCTGGCCGGGTCCGTTTGCTCAAAGCCTTGATGCCCAGGAGCATCAGCCCTAAACTCCTAGGAGGTTGGTGAGAAATGGCCGGAGACCCGAGTATGGACCCAGACCCTAGCAGAAACAGAGCCCTAAGCTTTGAAACTCGAAACACAGCAACACTATGTGTGGCTTTTGAGGATAAACTGCTCAACTCTAAACCCTGCACCCTAAACTTCCCTCAACCCTGAAACCCACTGTGTCGTGTTAGACCGCAAGGCCAATGGCCACTTCGCCAACGCAAACAGCCTCGAGGCTACGGCAGAGGCAGGGCAGAGTGGTTCAGCTCAAGGGTCTTTGTCAAGGCTTTGGGGGTTTGGGGTCGGGCATGACGGCCCTCAACCCTAAACCCTAAATCCAAAACCTCTAAGCCTAAACCCGAATCTCGAGAAGTGTATCAAAAGCTCCAATTTCGATGTTTCGGCCTCAAGGCGTCCGTAAAAGCAGGCTTACAGGGTTGGAAAGGGCGTTCCTTCGACATGATCTCTCGATTTGGTTACGGTATGCTGGCCACTTGTTAAGGGGTTTAAGTTAAGTTATGATAGCAAAGAAAACTTTTTTAACTATAGATCCCTATTGTGGTAACTTAATTTACACTAAATCCCTTACCAAGAACCCAGTATGTATACCATCAAGTCTTTGTTCAACCATATTTAGAAACAGCTGTTGTTGCTTTCCCGTCTCTATTGTAAGGACTCAGGTGGAGGGGCATTCAAAAGCTTTGAAGGGTGTAAATTCTCAAGCCTCAAGCCCCTTTATATCAAGATCCGAGAAACCCCACAAATGCAGAGAATCCAATATCCTTGCTAAGAGCACCCACGGCACTTTCGAAAACATTTCCTTCCTAAGAGTTAAACCCTTCAGACAGTCTACAAACCCCAACAGCCCTTTCAAAAGCACCAAACTTAACTCAGGAAATTACAACCGGCAAAACACTCAGGATATTCCAGGCCTTCAATTTGAGGACCATTCCTCCATGAACTTTTCGGAGCTCAAAGCACCACACCGTACGAACGTACGAAGCTCATGAAAACCCTTATCAAGCCCTTTAAAACCCTATGTCTCTAAGCCCCCAACCCTAAGCCGACCCCCGGAAGCTCGGACGTAGGAGCAGGGCACCAGAGCTCTGGGCGCCGGCCCGGCAATGAAGGCACTGCTGGCGAGGACCAGAGCGAAGCAGACCCTAAAGCCTAAATCCGAAGGCTTAAACCTTGAAAACAATACACGACCCCCCCCCCCCACCAACACCCTAAGCACTAAGCCTTAAACCTTCTAGACAATGACCCCGCCAAAACCCCTATACCCTAAGAGGGGAATCAGGGAATAGGATAGGGTATCGTATAGGGGTCTAAATAATTACCTAAAATATTTTTGATTACAATAATACCATAATGGGCCCCAAAACCCAATTCTAATTATCAAGGCCCGTTGTATTATAGCATAAAGTCCCTAAGCCCTAAACCCTAAACCCTCAACCCTAAACCCTAAAACCCTCAAAAAACCCTAAAACCCTAAAATCCTAAACCCCAAACTCTAAACCCTAGTATAGAGTCTAGAGGCTCGGGCATTGTTTTGGACTTCGCCTTGTATCCCTCAGAGTCGGTCCGGGCTTTTCTGCTCTGGGCCTTTTTTCGTGGCTTTGCCGTGGGCCTTTTAGGGTTTTGTGGGTTTAGGGTGTAGGGCTTTAGGGTCTAGAATTTTTAGGGTTTTGTGGGTTTAGGGTTTTGTGGGTTTGGGGTTTAGGGTTTTGTGGGCATCTATCTGGTTTCAGTAGGGTTTTGGTGGGCTTGATGCAGTTTCGCAAGGTTTCTGTTGGGTTTTGTGTCGGGGTTGCAAGGGTCTTGAAGCCTCGAAGCCCTGCACCCAAGTCAACTTTAAAGCGCACCAGGACGTGGCTTGAGTCGGCTGTGGAGGTGTGGCTGACTTTGCCGAACCGGGTCTAAGGTCTCCCATAGGCCCCATAGTGGTTCCTTTCTGTGGCTTATATTTAGGATCTTATTAGGTAATCCCCAAAAGGAACTACTATGGGGCCTATGGGTAGACTGGAGTCTGGAGGGGTTCTTTATTAAGGCGCTTTCTTTCAGCCATCATGGTAAGGAAAGCATCGTATACTTCATGTACCCTGCTATGGTACGTTTTTTTGTTGGGCTTCTTCAGAAAACCCCAGTTGATGGTTCGGAGGTACGGCACATGTAGGATTCGCACTTTCGCACCTGCCTTGTCACTACCTTCGTAGAGTCAGTAACTATAATCCCCATCTAGTCCCAAAGGTTTACCTTTAGATCCCCATGATACTGGACAAGCGGTTACGGGTTTAGGGCTTAGGGTTTAGGGCCTTAGGGCTTAGGGTTTCCAGCTTAGCGTTTAGGGTGCAGCAGAGACTTGGACCGATCTGAGCCCCAGGCGCGAGATTTGGAGGCAGTCGAGGCGTGGCTCCATGCGCACGAGGAGCCGCAGCTGTCTGTTGCATTTTCTTTGCGTTTTTTTTGCAGAAGTCTTGTAGGCTTTGTTTGGTTATCTCATATTTTTGGAGTTCAGGGTTGAGGGAGGTTGAAGGCGTTGAAGGTTTGTTTGTTCAGGGATAGGCCTGGCTACAAAGAGGGCTTGGGGGTTTTGCATGATCCTTCCCGCCAGAACCGCAGCAAGAGTGGCGGGCGAAGCTTTCAGTCGAAATGCTGGCCGTCATCTAGGAGTATATCTACAAGACGACATGCAGTGTTGGACTCCTGAGCGTTGCGGAGTCTTGTGAGGGAGCCGATGCATTCTCTCATGCCTATACCGTCTCTGCAGAACCCACATGTACATAAAGGTAAAGGGGCCCCTAAACCCTAAACCCCCGAAAAACCCTAAATTAGGAGTGATGCTCAAGTCGGTAAAAGTGCTTTCAAGTCCGGCTGCCCGAGTCGAGATCAGGGAAGACCGATGTCAAGAGGGTGTCGCTTGCCGTCTCGAGGGACCAACTGCAACTCTTTGGTTTCTTAGGTTGTTTCTCTGCTCGAGCGGCGGCTGGCATGAGAGGAATCTTTACTTGCGTAACTTGGTGGTGGCTTGCCCTGTACTCTTTTAGACTTTCCACTTGCCAGGCCGTTTTCAGAGACGTTGCTAGGCTGATCCGAGAGGGAGCGTCACCAACTTCCTCGAGCCCTAAATCCGAAGCAGCCCTAAACCCTAAACCCTAAACAGGACAGGCAGCACGTTTCGGAGGCCTTCGTGGCCTATGCACGTGCCTACGAGCAGCTGCTGAAGCAGCGCCTCGGCTGGGCTCGGACTTCTGACTTTCCGGTCTTCATCTCACATCCTAGATCTTTCAAGCTCTTAAGCCCGCCTGGCTCGAGCTGTGATGTGGCGGTTGAGTTGATGGAGCTGGCTTCGGGTTCTCACATGTGGGAGGGCCCGGGGCCTGTGGGACTCTGGTGACTCCAGTTTAGGTAGGAATCAGCTTGCGGGTGTGTGCTGTGAAAGCCCCTTGCCAATTACTCGAAGATTCAGTGATTGGTAGGTTTCTTTTTTCTTACTATCTTCTAGGGAATATGGACTGTTCCGTGCTTGCTGAGTACTGGGCTGTTTATTATTCGGATAATCTTAACCGTAATTGTCGTCGTCGTCGTAGTAGTAGTAGTAGTAGTCGTCGTCGTAGTAGTAGTAGTAGTAAGAGTAAGAGTAAGAGTAAGAGTAAGAGTAAGAATAAGAGTAAGAGTAAGAGCAAGAGTAAGAGTAAGAGTAAGAGTAAGAGTAATAGTAAGAGTAAGAGTAATAGAAATAGAAATAGTAATAGTAATAGTAATCGTAATAGTAATCGTAATAGTAATAGTGGTAGTATTAGAAATAGTAATAGTAATAGTAATAGTAATAGTAATAGTAATAGTAATAGTAATAGTAATAGTAATAGTAATAGTAATAGTAATAGTAATAGTAATACTAATAGTAATACTAATACTAATAGTAATACTAATAGTAATACTAATAGTAATACTAATAGTAATAGCAACAGTAACAGTAACAGCAATAGTAATAGTATTAGCAATAGTAATAGTAATAGTAATA
>CAJNDV010037585.1:69838-104147 GCA_905221635.1 Symbiodinium sp. CCMP2456 | reverse complement strand
TACGACTACTTCTTCTGCTACTACTACTACTACTACTACTACGACTACTAGTACTAGTACTACTACTACTTCTACTCCTACTACTACTACTACTGCTACTACTACTACTACTACTACTACTACTCATGCTGCCGCTCTGGCTGCTGCTGCCGTTCCGCTTCTCCCTAGCCTTGCACTGTTATTCTTGTTGCTAGTGTTACACTGTTATTGGTTGTTATTACAGCCCTAAACCCTAATTCCTAAACNNACCCTAAACCCTAAACCTATTACACCTTATCACGACCTCCACGTCTATTCAAACTCACTGCAACGTCTTCGGACTCCAGGAGCTCAAGGCTTTTCTGCAAGTCCGCGCGGTGCGCATCCCTGCTTGGGTCACAGCGGCTGGGCGGATGACTGTGGGGTGAAGGGTTAGAGGCAAGGGTGTAGGGGTTTGGGATTGGGCCTTAGTCTACGGGGGAAGTGTTCGAGTTTGGGGTTTAGGGCAAGTGGATTTAGCTTTCAAGCCCTAAAACAGAAACTCCCAACCCTAAGGCCTAAACCATGACAGGCGACGAAAAGGCCATCAACAACCAAAGAACCATGAACTGTAAGCTTTGCTGTGGATCTGGTCATTAAGGGGCTTTCTCAAAAGAGCAGCAGTGCTGTAGTCAGATTTCATTATATGGCCTCATCAAGATCAACTAATATCATTCCGGCATAGTCCTTGTTGATTTAGAGCAGTGTATTCTCCAAAACCCTATTCTAATGATAAGGACCCTAGAATAGAACAACTCCGCGAGGGTCAGAGATCCAATTCCCGAGTGCGGTGGCTGTGGTCATCATGGCCATGACCATCACCAGCATCCGCACCCGCAGCGGCGCCAGAAGCACCACCACCGTCACCACCTCCATTACCACCATCATCATCATCATCATCATCTTTATCATCATGATCACCAGCATCATAAGCATCATCATCATCATCATCATCCTCCTCATCATCATCATCATCACCATTATGGCATCAGTATCAGTCAGTCTCTCCTTAAGCCTTAAGCTTCTCGTCCGTCTTCGTTGGTCGTGCTCCGGGCAAGTTCCGGAAAGACATCGAAGCCGAGGAGAAGAGCGATCTTCTGTCCCTGGTGAAGGACTCCCTGCCTTTAGGGTTTAGGGTTTAGGGTTTGGGGTTTGGGGTTTAGGGGGCCACTCTTCTCCGTTCTTCATTGCATTCCGGATGTTGTTCTTGCGTTTGACCTTGTTCTCGTTTTGATTGGTCTCCGTACAACAGTCTTGTAGAATCAACATTACTACACGACACAAGTTATTGCACTCAAGCGTCCCCAAAACAAAAAAGCCGTAAAACTCCAGATCCAACAGGATCGTGACGCGACAGGACGTGGATCACAATCTAACATATTGTACCATCCACTGAGCCTCACACGGCCGCATGCGCGGCTATTGCATTTCCAAATCTTGAATGCAACATATAGACAGACACATGTCTGCTGGATGCTTTGTACGACTTGCCATCGTGACTCTGATGACGGCTAGCACCATCTTGCAAGAGCCTAATCAATTCGTAATATTATCCCCTTCTCGTCCCTGTTGTAGTTTTAACATACTATACCCCAAACTGTTTTTTAATTTTAAAAACATACTCCAAATCCTATCCTAGTTTTGTTTAAGGCCCCTGCGCCACACCTTCGTAGTAATCCCTCTAGAACCCTTACAGGAACCCCTCGTCTAATTTTCCAGGCCCTTGTTTTCTGCGCAGCGCGCCGAGAGAGGACTCCGCACATCTTCCCATTCGACCTCCCGAGGCGCGGAAGGAGAAGGAGGAGCAGAGCTTTGGAGTTTTTTGGAGGGGGTTTCGGTTGAGGGTTTTGGATTTAGGGTTTATGGTTCCAGACTCGTCCTGGACCCCAAGCCCCCCAAGCCCGGTGTGGGGCTACTATAATCATAGTCGAACAAACCTAAGCCTTATTCGACTTACTGTATTGAGGCCCCTACACCCTCCTGCACCTTTTTGCACTTGTTGGTTGGGATTCTGGCTCTGTTTCGGGTCTACGGTCCGATGTACTTGGAGGTTCATGGGTAGTTACAGTATAAGTGGGGTTATAAGTAGGGTTCCTTGAAGGGTTTACGGTATAGGGCAGGCACGAGCAGGGTTCCTTGAAGAGTTGAGGGTTTAGGGTAGATCTCAGTGGGGCTATAAGTCCCAAGTTAGGGCTGTCTCTCTCTCTCTCCCTCTCTCTCTTTGGCTTAGGGGTTCAGTTTTGGAGCAGTCTGTCAGCAGTTCGTGCTGCGAAGCCCTGAGCTTGCATCGATTCGTTCATGTGAGCTCGGCCCTCTTACCGAGCTTTTCTCTCATGTCTGTCAAAGACTGTAGCCTGCTAGTTCTTCAGCTCTGCGCCCCCAGCCCACTTTCTTTCTGCCTGTCACTTCCTGGGTAGCTTCAGAGGCCTGCAGACACCACAGCACCTGCAGCCGACGAAACTTTGAAGCTTGTGGCTCCCTGCCCATCAGGAGGCCAAGAAGAAGGAAGAAGAGACGACTGCACAGCAGAAGACCGTGGAGGATCGGCCTTTGACCCAAGTCGCGAAGACCCAGACCCAAACCCTAAGATATGCAAGCGGGAATGATAAGGCCGAGCCCATGAACCGTAGATCGTAAGCCCCTCCGCCCGAAGCTCCGCAGCTCTGCAGCCATTGCCTGCTGGAACAGAGGAGGAGAAGCAGCCGGAGCAAACTCCAGACTCGACGAACAAGGAGTCCGGGCTCGTGTTTTCCCGGTTCCTTTGCTTTGTGACCATTCCGTCAGCAATTCTGCTTGTGATTCTTCTTGTCATTAGCCGTGGTCGTCGTCGTCGGCGTCGTCCTTGTCGTCGTGGTCATCGTCGCAGTTGTCGTGAGCTGTGTCGACATGTGCTCCTCGTCATTGTCATCGGTGCACCAGCTGGAGCCCTCTTACCTGGACACGTACAACTTCGTGCCAAGTCAAATCTTGCCAGCTCTAACTGTTGTTTAAGCTAGTCAAGCAGCTCCCTGGAGCATCTGTTCCCGAGAAGGCCCAACAGTCAGCCCACACCTTCAGTCGGGTAGGGCCGTTGAGCTTAAGGACTGGGAAGTTGCAGGATTCAGTGTGTAGGGCTCCTTACCGGTGCGGTCTCGCACTAGTGGCTATGGCATTGGAGAAGAAGTTTGTGTGGAAGCAACTGGCACCAATGCTGGATCCATTTGCAGTCGCAGCGGCAAGTATGTTGAATGTTACGGTGCGGAGATTCTGCGTTTCTCCGAATGGTCTCCTTATTGTGCCTCATGTCATCGTCAACTGTGGCGAGGAAGCAGCTGATCAAATGGTCAAGTGCTTGCCTGCCATTGATAAGACAGAGGTGACTCTGGTTTCATTTTTCGATTACAAGATTAGCCACAGTCCACGCGACCTGGATCACTTCGCTCTGTGCATGGGCTGGCTTCTGGGTTCCTTTACCAAGCTTCGTGTGGCGAACATCGGCACTTTTCGTAGGTACGGTGATAGGACTTGCCTTTGGAAGACTGTTTTGCAAAACCTTCAGCGCCACTGCCGTTGTCTCGAGAGTCTCGACTGCTACTGCTACACGTGGCCAGAGCTAGTCGTGAAGGCTTTGCCAGCTTTCAACAACCTTCTTCGCATGGGCTTGTCGGTGAACAGCACATCCGAGTGTTCGGCATCACTGCTCTTCGAAAGACTTGCTGACTGTTCTGGAACTCTGCGGCGTTTGGCCTCGGTAAGTTTCGAGGTGGCATGTGACGAAGTGGATTGCAAGTCTTCCTTGCAGCGGTGCATGGACGTGTTCTCGCTTACGCACGTGCGCATTCTTGAGGATGACCTGTTTGACGACACATTGCCTCAAGTCCTGTCTCAGATCAGATGGCCATCCAGCTGCTGTATGATTGCACTGTCAGCTAACTTCTCGGGCGAGCAGCTCTGCGCATTGGCCGACGAAGTTCGTGCGAGTGGAGCATCTGGGCTATACATCCAGAGCTTAGGTGAACGAGAGCTGACGGCTGCGCAGGTGCACCAGTTTCTATCCACTCTGGAAAGATCCACTCTGAGCACTTTCGGTTGGGACCAAGACGTGCCAGCAGCTGTAGTCAGCTCTGCCAAGATTGGCCTTTGCAGTTTGGTTGGCAACCTGCCGTCCTTGCGTTCCCTTCAGCTGGGGGTTTATGGCAAGCAGGGCTTTGCATCTGAAGACTTGACGAAGGCTGCCTTCGAGGCCGATGTTTGCTTACATCGCTCCAGAGGGCTCTTCATGCCAGATTGCTCAGGCTGCTGCGGGTCAAAAGTCCCTGTTCGGCTGACGAAGCTGACGACAATACCACTCGTTTCGGGCCCCTTACACCATGCCCTTAGGAATTATGAGAACCCTTTTCGTAACCAATATAGAACCGTGAATGGAGCCAGCACAGGAAGCCTCATAGAAACCTCAGACGAACCACGTTCTAATTATTCAAGCCCCTATACTTCCCTTAGTCTCTGGGAGCATTGACTTTTTAGAGACTCCACAATCCTTGAATGCAGGAATATACACCTTGAGCTCATAAAGGAACCCTGTTTTCTGATCTACAGCGTATTCCTTAAGCGGTCTTGACATCTCTGACTCGTTTCGGACGTAACTCCGCTGAGATCTCAGACTTCGACTCCCTGTCTGTGACCTGTACGCAGAAAACCTTCATAAAAACCGAAACTTTAGAGCCCCCTTAGCCACAAAACCGAAACTTTAAAGCCTTGAAGCCCTTAGCCATAAACCCGAAACTTTAAAGCCTTAAAGCTCTTCGCCATAAAACCGAAACTTTAAAGCCTTAATGCCCTTCGCCATAAAACCTCAAGCCCCGAATCCTACATCAACACCTTTGGGTCCTCAGGGCGGAGTGCCTTCACCGCCTTGGCAGCCGCCTGGCGGTGGCGGCTGGTCCTATTCAGCACCAAGGTGCACCCACTCGACAGTGGAAGTCAACACTTTATAGGACTACAGACGGCTTGTGGCTTAGGGTTCAGGTGCAGACTGCGCAAGCTTCATGAATAAACCTGCTGCCGAAGAGGGGTTCTGTTCGGGATTTTCGCCACAATGGCCATACGAGAAGGTGGAAACTGTTAATATTGCAGCTGCGTCATTGGCAGCAGTGGCTCTCTCTGTCTTCTCTCTCTCTCTGTCTCTCTCTCTCTCTGTCTGTCTGTCTCTCTCTCTCTTACCCCTGAACGCTACATCCTGAACCTCAAACCGCACTAACCCCAAACCCTCAACCTTCAGGGCGAATGTGCCGAACATGGCGAACCTCGGCGGGGCCTTCGGCTGGCCACCTATGTGGGGAGGCTGCTCCTCGGCCCGAACGGGGCCGCCCAAAAGGGGAAACGCACCAGTTTACAGGGTGTTTTTGGGCTTGTCTAAGGGTCTTACGACGCGAGGTATTATAGGAGTTCCTGTAGGCCTACGTCTCCTGCGCCAGGATGGAGACATGAGTGCAGCGAGTGCAGCCTGTGTGACCGGTTGTGACAGCGCTCGAAGATGTGCAGCCGCGAGGATTGTAGAAACAGCAGGGTCGTGTCTGAACGGATGAACTGCGGCACATCTGCTCGCAGGACGACGAAAGTTAGCCAATACCTTCGCGGGGAAAATTCGTAGGAACACCTTTGGACCCACGCGAAGAACAATAAGTTGAAGAGCCTGCCGCTGGAGAGGCCGCTGAAGCCGCGAGGATCGTAGAAGTTCTTACGGCCGCCAGTCTTGGCAACAGCGCGTTCAAAGTGGGTCAGCCTGAGGGCAAATGCCTGGTTCTCGGGCGCAGTGACTTATCGTCGCATTGCCTCTTGGCCGGGGCAGGACAAGGGCATCTTATCCATGGTCAAAATCCAGCGCCGTGGCTAAAAATCCAGACTAGTTAGTGCATGCTGGTGCTGTCGTTTCGTGACACTTGAGGACCAAGGCAAAATGCCGTGGCAACATGACTTCCTTGCTAGTTGAGGCGAAGGTCGCTCGTGTTTTAGAAACCGAAGAACAAGATTACGTCAAGCTGGGCCCCTGCTCCACGCGCATGTCTCTTGCATGTTATGTTTGTACTCGAAGCTGTGCGTGTGCCGCTTAAGTTTTGGCCGAGGAAAATCGAAAAAAGCCGGCTCGGCGATTTGGTTGATGTCCCGAGAATCACGGCCGAGCAAACATTCGGATACCAGTGCTGAAGCCAGACACGGAAACCCAGTTGAACATCCCTACCGCGTTCCTGGAGCCTGCTGTCAGGAGGCCTGCTCAAAGGCTCCAACTTGGAGGCTGTAGGAATCACAGGGCGGCTCGGCTTTGGACCTTGGTCATCAGCTCCGCCTCCTCCGCCGGTCCAGGGCACACCTTCCGACGGTGCAGGATCACACACCTGTCCCAACTCGTCAGTGTGTTGCTGTCAGCGCTGCCGTGTTGTTGAGGCCCGGAAACGGAGGCCAATGTGCCCAAAGACGACTGGATATGTCGTCGCAGGGGCCAAAACCTCGACGAGAGACTTACTTTTTGGAAAGCCGTGTGCGTCTGCTGTGTTTGAGGTCACAGAGATCCAGCTGTCATGTGGGGGTACGTTGAAGCAAACTTTTGGGCGGCTATTGCCAAGAAGGCAGCATGGTTTGACTTTTTGAAAATCTGGTGCTCGGCAACACGTGGGCAACGTAACAGTCGCAGCCAGCGAGGACGAGTCACGCGGACCGTCGGCGCCATAAGGCGGATGTGCTGCTCGCTTCCTGCGCCAGTCTCCGACACTGTCTGTGTTTGCGCAACCGGAAGTGGCATCCCCCAAGGCAAGCATGCAGAAGAGAGCACATACAGTCTTGGCTTCGCGGTAGTAGAAGCGTTGCGACAGGAGAAACATGGGAAACTGCGCTTGCGTTGCTGTACGTCAATATCAGGAGTTCATTGCCGTAATGCACCAAACCCTTCAATCCGAAATAAAAAATACAATTGAAACCCATCGAATCCAGTTTGACACAAGCCGCGTTGAACTAAACCGCGATGACAAATCACGAAAGCGAGCGTAGCATTAGGAATTCAACGTTTGGGGCACAGGGGCTTCTTTTTCTTAGACTAAGATCAACTGACAATGATGAGTTGTTGTCATTTTCGTTGATGAATGCTAGCATCCAAGCATCCAGTCTCGCTTTTACACATGTTTCGTTCTTGACGATGAGGTTGAGGAAGAAGGGGTTTCGACACACTGCAACTCATGGTCTTGATATTCCCTGACCCAAACACCGAGATCCTGTAAATCTAAACACAACGCCGGAGCCCTGTGACTGTAACCGTGAGCCCAAAACCCTATTCCCAAGCCCAATCTCTACGCCCTGAACTTGAACCTTAAAACTCCTAAACCTCTAAACACCAAAACCCCTCAAACCCGAAGCTTCTAAAGTCTTACTTCATTTCCAAAACCTTAAACCCTAAAACCTAGACCCTAAACCCTAAACCCTACGACCCTTCTTTCTCCTTCCTCAGGCCCGGCGCCCATGTACCCGCAGCCGGGCTTTCAGCCATGGGTCCGCCCTGCAGGCGAGTAATATATTAGGGCTCCTTATTGCCGCTAGTATGACTATGCTATAGGAGCCCAAAGCCCCATTCTAATTATTCCGGCCCCTACATTACCAGGCGCAGGTTTTAGGTTGAGTGCCAAGAATAAGTTTGGCAACACTTGTAAGTGCAATAGAAGCAGCAAGAGCAACAACAAACATGACGCAGGATCGGTGATGGCAGGAGTTAATGGGAACGGCAATGCATGATAATGATGACAGATACTCCATGCAATACTGGTGATGAAGTTGTTGACAATAATGGTAATAGGTCAACAGGTATAGTAGTGGTCGTCATTAATGAAAGTAGTGCTAGTCATGGCAGTCATGATGGTAGTGCCAGTGGTGATAGCTATGGTAATATTGATAATGAGGAAGGTAATGGTAGGATGTCCATGCTAGTAACCATGAGAAACTGACCCCCCGCTGGTTTTTGAGGCTCCCATTTCTCCACAACAGCAAGCCAGAGTAATCATGACAAGAATATTGTTTAGAGACCCCAACTACAACTACATATACGACTGGATACAGAAGGGAAAAATGGGAATCTGCATATCAACTCTGTGTATGAGTTCTCTGTGTGTGTTTGCACATGTATATATATATATATATATTTTTTTTTTGAATGTATGCATGCATGCCTGCCTGCCTGTCTGCCTGCCTGGCTGCCTGGCTGCCTGCCTGCCTGGCTGCTGCCTGGCTGCTGCCTGGCTGGCTGGCTGGCTGGCTGGCTGGCTGGCTGTCTGTCTGTCTGTGTGGCTGTGTGTATGTATGTATGTATGTCTGTATGTCTGTATGTCTGTATGTCTGTATGTCTGTATGTCTGTATGTCTGTACGTATGTATGTATGTATGTATGTATGTATGTATGTATGTATGTATGTATGTAAGGGCTCAGATCGCCGGATAGCCGGAACACTGTTGCCCCAGGCAGAAAGCTGCCGTAGCAAATCCACCGAGCCATTAAGCCAAGTTCGCCTTCCTGGCACAGAAAAGAGAGGCAGTTTCGATGCAGGGCGCGACGCTCCCACAGAGCGGGCCGCGTACTGTCTTCTCTGCAGAAGAGACGCCTCTTCACCCATCACGGATCGGGACGTGGCGGTCAATTTCAGAATCGGCCCATGGGAAAGCAAGGATGGCGAGGAAATTCGTACTCCAGTCAAGGTGGACAACAGTATGGATACAAATACTGGCGTGGAGCCTGGCCGCGGAGTCCAGAAGCGCATCAGTCCTACCAGGCCTACGATCGGAGGACTCAGCAAGACTGGGGACTGACTTCGGAGCCGGTGAGCACAGATGGCCCTCCCTCAGTGGTCAATCTTATTCAGTCTGCTTTGAACCACACCCGCAAGTCAGAGCAAAGAGTAACCACAGTGGCCCGCAACAAGAAGGAGCGATCTGCGCTTTGGGACAAGTACCACGAAGAGATGAAAACGGCATATGCCAGGGAGCATGCCAGGTACTTGAAGGACATGGAGAGGCTGGAGCAGGACTTGGAGAAAGCCTTGATCGAACAGGAAGTGTCGAGGAGAGCTCTCTTGGACGTGCATGCCAATGGTGCACCCACCATTGTCAAGGAGGAGAACACCAAGGTGGACCGCATCTTCGAGGCATGGCGAAAAGAAGAGCACGACGACGCCCAGGAGATTCTGCACAGGGCGCTCACGGCCAGCTCGGCCCAAGTACATGCACAGCGTCAGGCTGGACAAGGAGTCGGAACGCCGACCTTCGGAGGTGCTTTGCTGAGGCCGGGCCCTCCGGGTCTGAGTCGGGCACAGGATGTGGAGATGAAGACGGACCCACCCGGCGAATGGACACACATGCCGCAGATGTCTGTACGAGTACCGCCGCCTACAGTGGCGGCAGCCGAGGCGGACTACTCCGGACAAGGAAGTTCGGACTCCAAAGGTCCATATCAAGCCTCGCCTGGCAGCATGTATGCCAAGATGAAGCCAATATCTCCGAGCGCACGAGCAAACCCCTACGAGGGCCTGGGGGGCCATGTAGAAACCTCCAACGTCTATGCGGCCGACGAGCTCGCACAGCGCTTGGCGGTGAAGAGAGCCATGGAGCCATTTGGTGGAACACAAACGGAAAAGGTGGGGCAGTTGCAGCAGATCAATCCTGCCAAGGTTCCCGTCCCCACCTTCATCGACGACGACGACCTCCAGAAGGAACAGGTAGAACCTGTTGTGACAAACAAGGGAGGACACGATGGCGAGCCCACCTGAGCTATGCAACAGCAGTGCTGAGCTATCGGTTGACTTGGCAACCTTCCCTGCAGGTACTGGGGGGACTGAACGCAGTTGAGACTCCTGGGGTCGGGTCTCCTGCTGTTCTTCTTTCCCTCGGTCGACCTTCTGGGAAGTTTGCCGATGAAACTGAGACTTGTGGTGCAATTGGGCTGTACAGCGCGGGTCATAATGTACAGCCATTTCAGCTCCCTTTTCTATGTGTACATAACCCCGCAGGAGTGTCCGTATCCTTGTTACCATTTCCCTTTGTCGCCGCTGGGGAATTGCCAGAAGGTGACTGGACTTGTCACTTTTCTGACGGTTCTTGTCAGTTCTCATCATCGCGAAGCGTATGGAGTCACTGGGATTGTGATTTCCATAGGCTTCCCTCGCCTGAATGCAAGTCCTTATCTGCCGTCTTCCAACGTGGCGTGGGATCTTCCCATGTTGGTCCTCCATCCCACATCCTTTATGGACATTGCAGTTCTGTGCAGGTCGCTCTCATCTTGCGGTCTCAGTTTTGTTGCCTCCTTGTCCTTTTTCCTGTAAGGCGCCCTATCTCGGCTCCTGAGGGTCCCGATACCTACATGTCACCCGGATGTGTACATTTTGGTACTTTCCCGGATTTTGCAAGCAGGGGATGCAGTTTTGTAAATAGGGTTGATTGTGTGAGAGCGCGAAAGAACCGAATCGGTCGCTCTGGGTCGGTCGCCTCAACATCACCCTTTTTCTGTTCAAAAGGTGTGCTCACAGAAGAGCATAATGGTAGCCGCTTGATTTTCAAGGCTACAGTGCCATGGGGCTGGACCCCCAGCTATGTATCTGATGCTATGGCGCCCAAGAGAGGAATCGGTGGCTCAGGGTCCTCCGCCATAGGTGACGATTTCGACTTTTTATGGGGTCTCATTCAAATTGCTCGAGGGGTCTCAGTTGCATTTGGAGCCGTTGTTACGGTTTCCCTTTGGCGTGTTGTTCTCTCGGCTCTTCCTGGTCGATCGCCCCTTACCAGACTCCTCAGCATACCGACGGCCTCTGTTCCCGTTGGTTTGGTGTTACCGCTCGGCTGCATTGCCTCTCCGACTCGAGCAATTGGCGATAAACACGATGGGAGTCAGAGACAGAAATTTCGCCATACATTCCAGAGGAGACCTGGCCTGTGCTTCGGCCAAGGGCTCCGCCTGCTGCTTGGCCTTTATGCCCTACCGTTTCAAGTCTGGGCTATGCCAGAGGGTTATGCAGACGCGCTTCAACAGGTCGAAAGAGCTGCTAATCTTGTGCCTTCCACTATGCCCGACAATCCCCATGTGGGATTAACGGTATCTGGACTCCCTGGACCGGCAGACAATAGGGAACATGATGGTAGTCCTCATGGTCACATACGTGACCTCGTCGCTGAAGTTCAGAGAGAGGCCCTGCTTGAAGCAGAGGCAGCTTGCGCAAATGACACAAAAGGACCAACCACCACACAGCCACCCACCTGCCCTGCACAGCCCAGCCAAGGTGTACAAGGTGCAATTCAGGTGCCGTGTATAGGTGCTGCGATCATGGCGCCGCACTATCAGACAAGTTTTGTCACGTTTGAAGTGCCTGATAAAGTTGGGGTTAAGGATCTGCTAGGATGTATCAAGCAGACTGCAGCCCGGCTTCCCTTCGATCTGCTCGACGGTGCGGTCGTTGTTAACCCCTCTCCCTATCCTGGCATCCTGACCTACCTTGCTTACACAAGCGCGCTTGATGGCCAGGACCACGCAACAGTTGTCATAAACCTCAAGCCAGCAGGTGGCCCTGTATTTGCGACAGTGCTTCCTTCTGCTTTGCGCTTTTCCGAATGGGTTTCCTTCGCCATGCCGATGCTTCCAGTTGGCAGCTTCAACGTCAATCTCTATGTAGGACTTTCCAGCATTCCCCATGACATAGAAGAGGACCTTGTGTTAGTTCATGGGACGGTTTTGACAGTCAGCGATGAGCGCCAAAGCTACCAACCAGGGCCGACACAACATGCCTTGCTTGCCGCTCCTCACCAGTGGAAAAGTCACACTGACAGAGAAGAGCCAGGAGTAGCAGGAGTTTGCCTTCTATACGGTGAAAAGCGATGGTTCCTTGCAGTCTCAGCCCTAGAGGTTGAACAAGTTCATGCTGCTGCAGCCACCACAGTTGGCTGCCGCGTTCAAGACACAGACTTTGCTTTTGCCAACGGGCCAGGCATCTCTGACTTGTGCATGCATGGCCAGCGCTGCCATGGCATAGCACTTCTAGTTGATAAATCCTCGAGAAGCGACAATAGCCGGAATAAACCTGGACGGACCGTGTGCGTCTTCTTGGACTTCCGTCCCTTAGGTGTCCGGCCCTTTGGATGGTGCCAAGCCGATGGCAATCTTCATCTACCGACAGTCTTAAGAGCACGTGACAAAGAGCTGCCTCCAGGAATCGAGATAGAGGTTGTCGGCAAAGAGACCAAAGGCTACTATGTTGAAGTCTCTCCAGATGAAGTTGTCGTCTTCAGGGCTGTGCCAGATAGCGATTTTAGTGCACCATCCGGGGAAACCAGCTCGGGTGAATCGAGGCAGGAGGACGAGGAATCAGAGGCATCTGCTGCTGCCGCAGTATACCCTGACCAGGACGACTCCGGGGACAGTGGTCTCTCACTTCGGAGCCGTTCTCCCCGCGGCGATCCTCTTGCCCACAACTCCCCCCATCACTTGCTCGAGTCCCACAGCCCGTCCAACTTAGAGGCCGCCAGAGCGACGCAGCGTCCCCTTGCGGGCCGCTCAATACTCGATGCCACAGATGCAGCAACGCATGTTAGGACTCTGAGAGACCAAGCACCTGCGACTATCTATGGTCATCTTCAAGCGCTCTCGGCTGGGTGCATGTCAGCCACAGATCGGGCCTTTTCCCCTTGCACCTTCCAGGTTTACATTCCGGGATATCAGGCAATCGCTGTGTCTCCTGTTATCGGTCTCCCTTGCACCGAAGCGGATGCAATTCGAGACGTTGACAGAGCCCTAAATGGTCGACTCCCCCCATTTTTTGATAGTCTACTCCCCACAAAACCGCAGCTTGGTAGAGACTTTGGCTCACTCGTCCTTGTACCCACGTGGCATGCGCCCACTGGAAGACATACTGTAGTATATGACCTAAGAGCCCTTGGGGGTCCCGTGTTTTCCAAGGTCGTGCCTAGTCCGGTCACCTTCTGGGAGTGCCAGCAGGAGGCTGCAAGGTTTACCGATTTAAGGTGGTGCCTCTTCGTTGCGGGATCTTATAACCCCCACGCCGTAGGGGAGAGCTTTTATGTAGATAACGGGTGGGTCCTCCAGTTCCAGCTTGAAGGCCACCAACCACAGTGGTTTGATCATCTTGCGATCCGTCTGAACCAGCAGGTTCCATGGTTGAGCGATCCTGTTCTACCGGAACGCCAACATGGTAATAGGCTGTTCGCTTTAAATAGGGACCAGCATCGTCTCTTTGATCTTGAGGCCACGGAAGCCAATGAGCTTGTTCGCACAATAGCTGACCTTGTTGACCGCCTCCCCCAACAGGTCACATTTGTCAGGCCTCTTGGCCTGCATCTAGGAGACTACTGCCACTCAGGCCGGGATTGCAAAGGGGTGCTTGCTGTGGTACCTTTACCACCCGTGCCTGACAGACAATGTCGTCTCCTCTTTTTAGACGGTCGGCCTGCTAATGCTGGTATATCCTCGATATACACAGAGGATGTCGATGACCCTCTTGGGTATGCAGACTGGTTAGGTCTAAGGCCACCGCCATTACATCATGTTGTTTACACCAGGTGCGCCCCTGCAGTTGGTGACAAGTCTCCGCAAGGGACAGTCCTCATTTTTGGTTATAGGCTTAACTCTGCCCTCATACAAGACGTCACCCCGCCAACGTCCATAGAACTAGAGGGCCAAGAAGACACCGATGATGACAACAAAGAAAGCCACTTGCAAGACGAGCGGCCGCCTGCACCTCACATAATCTCTGGTGCCACTGGAGATGCCGTTTCGTCTGCACAGGCAGGGGGTAACAACCCAGACACTGAGGGCGGCCCTAGGGGATGCGCAGGTACACTGAAGCACCGCAGGGCTACTTTGCCCCCTAGGCATGTTGCGACCTTCGCAATAGATGCACAAAACCGAAAGGCCGTCCCCCAACTCACGGTCTTACTATGTCCTGCCTCAGCCTTTGTTCAGGCTGTACGGGCTGACTCTAGTGCCGCTGGTGGGGCCGACAGGCCCTATTCGGACCCCGCACTAGGAGCTTGGGCACTGCTCATTGCCACCGGTGCCCTTTCTCGGTTTGTCTGGGATGCTCTTCGCCTTGGACTCCCCACAATAATCACTGTTTGGAGTGCAGTATGGTTCAGTTGGTTTCCTGTAGTCCAAGCTGCCATAACCAATAAATTGCTGCAAGAGCCAGTTGGTCCAACTAGTGGGGCTAACAGGCACCTAGCCCACCTGCGTGCCTTGGTCCTGCAGCTCGGGGGAAGGTGGCTCAGAGATGAAGTGCCAGGATTCATAGCAGTTGAGGAAGGGCCTGATGTTGCCGGCGATGAATCTGACTCCTCCTCCAACGATGAGACAGTACAGTGGGTTCCTTGTGTTATCCTCAAGGACAGCTATGTTTCTGAGAGGGTTACTGTAGCGCTCCAGCTGCCTGCAACGATCACTGAACTAAGTTATGCTGTTCAGGCCGCAAGAGACCCAACACATAGATGGAGGTATCCTGTTCTGATCCCTGTACTGCCACAGCCCTCCGAGCAGCATGTTACTTTCATCTCTGGACCGAGCTGGGCTGGTGACAACCAGGGACAATGCTTCAGCACCGCGCCACTTGACGGTAGGTGTTTTGCTGTCAGTGCTCCTGATTATATTACTAAACAGGAACTGATCGCTATAGCCAACTTCCGCGGGCTTGACGAGACAGAGATAGAGGTCTTTACAGGTGTTGATGCAGCACCCGTTCCTGACGGGCTCCCTATTCACCTTTTCCCCGCAGGACTAGTTTGCTTTCTGCCCAAAGGCGCAACCCGCCCTCACTATGAGACGCTTGGGCAACGCCTACTCAGCACCAGATCTTGGCTACGGTCCAACGACCGTGAGGCTGCCCCAGGACCAGACGCCTACTGTGTAGTCCGAAAGCAAAGGTCATGCCTTCACTTTGCAGACGCACACCGTCCAACGCAGTACAGGAAGGATATTGCTACTACTGTTGGGGCAGACCCCCACGACCTCAGCATTCAGGCAGCCTTTCCCCGTGTTGAGGACGTTGTGCAGCAAGGCCACCATTGCCGCACAGTGTTAGCAGTTGATGTTGCCCATACCAGTCATAGACTTGCTTGGTGCAGCTGTCTGCTTGACTGCCGACCCATCAAAGAGGGCTGGAAGGCCTTACGTGCTTTTGATGGGCAACTTGACCTAAGATCTGTCATACATAGTCTAGGCAATAGGGCCCCTAGAGGCTGGTCTCCTGTTATCAGACATGGAGCTGACGAGGGAGCATGGGTTAAGGCTAGGCCAGGTCAAGTCTTTATAGTAGACTATGCCCCAGGCACTGGGCAGGACGGCCCTGCCTCCCTTCACAGTGAGGGTCCCGCCAACGCAGGTGCCTCAGACCAGCAACACGCCAATAATATGCCTGGTCCACCTGCAGCTGCTGCTCCTGAAGCAACACCAGTGCACGACGGTAGCAGTACCACCAGCCATAGGCGAGCTGCTAGCCTTACCACCCTAGTCCCGTTCCTGATTTTTGCACAGGAGTACGCCACTGAAATCGTTATTCCTTCCATTCGGCTACCAGCAAGAATCAATGAAGCCATCACGACTGTCACACAGATTCGTGCGCCTGATGCCCAGCGCAGAAGTCCCAGAGTGATCCCGGTTTTCCCACAGCCACGTCCGCGACAAATCTGTGTCCTTGCACTGCCAAGATGGCCCAGTGTTGGTGTTGCTGTGCTTCTGGATAGACATGTTGCCCCGCCTCGCACCTTCTCAGTCATTGTTCCACACGTACTCAGTCGCACAGCCATCCTCTCTCTTGCCGGACTCGAGGAAGATGGTGAGTGTGCCGTCTTCTGTAAAGACGTGCCATGGCAGGTGCCAGATGGGGCGAACGTATACCCTGAGGAAGGGGATCTCATCTCCATACATGAAGATGGAGAAAGGCAACGGCATCTTCCTGATGCTGGTGAGATGCTTGTCGAGCAACAGGAATGGGAACTCGCTCCGTACCTCACAGAGGAAATAGGACATCAAGCTTGGGTTCTATCGGATGGAGAGCAGGCTGCTGTCCACATCGAACGGGATGCCTTTGCTGTGCATAGTGCGTCGACAGCTGCTGCACTCGGACTCCCTCCTGGCCAATTTACGCTCGTGCACTCTGTGCCAGCAATCCTTGACCACTCTAGGAATGGTATAGGGTCTCTCGGAGTCATGATTGCATGTCAGCTTGACGACTACCCTCATGGTAGTGCAAAAGTCCCCTACGTCCTTGACTTGCGTCCCTTGCATCTATACATAACGTGGGCGTATGCAGCCGATGGACAGCTTGATGTAGCCCAGCTTGCCAGGAGGCTATACACTAGGTGTCCAAGAGGTCATCACGTTCGACTGTTTGGGGGACGTACTACCGGAGACCAAGCCAATCACAGTCGACGGTTAGAAGCCGGTGATGTGATCGTTGCTGAGTTCCATCCTAACTTTATCCAGGAGGTCACTACTGAGTTGCACCCGTCTTCCTTTGCATACAGCCAGGCTGACGACGGCGATGATAACGCCGAAGATCGCAGTAGTAATGCTACTGCGGGTTTGCCAGGGTCATCTTCCGGGGACGCTGGAACAGGCGGCACAAGCAGGGCGCGAGATCGAGGAAATCCTCGACAACATAGTGGGCGCCATGAAGGCGTTGGTGTCGCTGATGCTGACCCTGCTCGGCATTCTCCAGCCCACGTGACCAGTCAGCATCGGCAGGTCGAACCAAGCAATCCATGCGCTGCCAGTCGAGTAGCAATGTGGTTCCTATGTATCCCACAGCACGCCATCCAAGATGGCAGCATAGGAGTCACCTCTTTCCTCCTGTCAGCAATCACCATAGGATGGCCTGTCTACCTTGCCCACACACTGTGTTGGTCTATCATTAACAGGCGAACGCTCATGCTTTTTGCCCTCCTGTATCTACACATTGTGCCCAATGAGGCCGTCCAATTGCAGGCAACTGAGCCAGCGCGAGACGGCAGGTTAGAGGATCGGCAAAGAGAAGATCTGACCGCTACTGCCTTGCCTGCCTACCGACCCGTGCCCACTCCATGCAGGGCTGCTGCTGATCTCCCATACGGCCGCCTACCAAAAGTTGCTGTAGATGCTCCAGAGCCATCACATGGCATTTTTGAGCTTTACGCCCTTAATGATGGGCCAACCTTGCTTGAGCAGGCCATGCAGGCACAGGAAGGTAAACCCTTCTGGGAGGCTGTCACTTTGCTGGAAACCCTAGTACAGTATTATGGTGCCGGGGGTCCAGCTTTACACCGGGGTGCTAGAGCTACGACCCAGCAGCAAGGTACACCATGTGTAAGACCCCTAAACTCCATAAGACACCTCTCCAAGGCCATTAGTCTGCAGTCGTCCCTACCAAGTTGCCCTGCTTATGACCTATCACAGGTTAACATGTGTTTGGGACGAACACTTGATGAGGTCATAAGCATCTTTCGCACCAAATGGGAGCTGCCTAATGAGTTCCCACGTGGCCTTGTACTCCACCCTTCTTCTGCTGCTGCCATTCGCAGCCATCTTGCCGAGGAGCCGAGCAATGATCGCATAGAGCGCTTTGACGTTTTCACAGACGGCTCCTATAATGGACACCTTAGTAGCTGGTCCTTCGTCATCTTTGCCACATGGCCACAGGGTTCTAGGATCTTCGGTTATGCCAAGGGAGAGGTCCAACTCAGCGGAGAGCCTCTCTACATCGGAGCCACAGAGCACTCAGCCATCAATGGTGAAAAATCGGCGATGTTTTGGGCACATGCGTGGCTTCTTCAAAAGCCAATAGCCACTCCTGCTTATGTTTGGGGAGACTGCCTTGCTGCGCTCGGTCAAACGAGTGGTGACTGCCAGCTCGGTTTTGAGGACACTATAGCACAGGCTTGTAGATCTGTAGCCGCTGCTGCTGAGTCCGCCGGCCAAATCTCTCTTGCCCAATATGGACATGTCAGAGCACATGCGGGCCACCCAATGAATGAGGTTGCTGATGTCCTTGCGAAGGACCGAACGATCTCGTCAACTGCCATCCCAAATGGTATAGCATCACTCGTTCAATGGATCAAAAAAGGCGACATTGCCTGGCTATGGCTCCTTGTTGAGTCTGTTCTACGACCCCACAGCTGGCCTACCTTCCAAGGTACCGCCCTCATTGATCCGGGCTCCGCAAAGATACCTGATCCTTCTAGATTACAAAGCGGAGTCGTTAGACGGCCAGCTGTACGTAAAGTAGGCCCTGACGCTGATAGTACAGATGTCCTCTTCGTGCCCAAGATAGTCTCCATAAATGTGCAGACGTTGGAGGAGGACGCTGCTGCGGGCCTGCTAGGACGGGTCCCTTTTGTAAGAGAACAGCCGGAAGCTCTCTCTGTTTGTATCATCGGGTTGCAGGAGACCAGAGCCAAGCGATCTGAGACCATACTTTCTACGACGCACATCAGGTACCTATCTCAGCAGGATGGTACCGGGCATCATGGCGTTGAACTATGGCTGTCAAGAACAGTGCCATTTGCATGGAAAGGCCACACACCTTGGTTTTTCGGCCCCGAGGACATCAGAGTCCTATTTGCATGCCCACGTTCCCTAATTGTTAGGTTTACACGGGGTTCTCTCAGGTTTGTGATCTCCGTGATCCATGCACCGACTGCCGCCGATCCCCATCGCAACTCGTGGTGGAAGCAATTCCACGACCGTATCATAGCTACCGCCAGAGGAGATCCCACTGTCCTAGTTGGTGATTTCAATGCTAGGTTGCAATTCCCTGTGCCGAATCGTGTTGGGGAACTTGTCTGGGAGGGTGGCCCCTCACCTCCTGAACATCTGCTCTCCCTCCTTGATGGACTCGATATATGGGTTCCGTCAACCTATCCAGTCATTCACCACGGTGAGTCTTATACGTGGGCCTCCCCAGGGCATGGGGCCACGTCCCGAATAGACTTTGTAATGGTACCCTCTAGTTGGCAGGTAGCTAATAAGGGTTCGTATGTCATGTATGACATTGACTTTGGCCACAAAGGGGTAGACCATTTTGGTGTCACCCTTGAGATACGTACCTGGCTCCGACTACTGAACCGGGGAACTAATCGGCCAATCCGGATCGACACAGGCAGTATGCAAGATCCCAAAGCCGCCTCGTTGTTGGACAACATTTGTTCCAACATCCCAGAACAACCTTGGCGCACTGACGCACACACTCACTATGCAGCCCTTGCCGAGCACTTAAGTGGGTCCTTAGAAGCGCGGTTCCCCGTCAAGAAGCGGCCACGAAAGAGCTCATATTTCAGTCAAACCACGTGGGACTTGCGGCAGCAAAGGGTGTATCTGCGAAAAAAGGTTGTATGGTCCAGTAAGGGGTGTGCCAACACTGATCTTAGGGCAGCCTTCGCCAAGTGGAGCGAAGGTTCCAGCCTAACCAGCTGGTGCTACCGGAGTGTTGCGCGAACTCTCTGTTCCCTTGCTGCCCTACAGCGTAGTGTCGCAGACTTGAAATCACTGCAACCTGATTTAAAAAAGAGCATCCGTGGAGACAGACGGAGTTACCTGTCGCACATCGCGCAGTCTGCCAGTCAATCCACTACCAAGGATATAGTGCAGAAGTTACGCCCCTTGCTTGGTCCTCCCCGAAACAAGACTAGGGGGTCTGTAGCATTGCCCCTCATTGAACTTGAGGATGGGACTGTCGCACAGGATGCCGTCCAGGCCGATCAGCGTTGGATCCGGCACTTCAGTTCCATAGAGGATGGCTATCCTACTGAGGCAGGTCAGCAGATCCAGGCATGTCTTGAGCGACAAGCGCAACTTGATGTCGACAGCCTCCAGCTTAGATGGGATGACGTCCCTAGCCTCCTCGACATTGAACGCTGCCTGCGGGCGTCGCAATGTGGTAAAGCCATAGGGAATGATGGGGTTCCTGCAGACTTGCTTCACCTTAAGGCTTCTGCAATTTCCAAGGCCATCTACAAGGTCTTCCTCAAGGCAGCATTCCGTATGCAGGAACCAATTGCATGGAAAGGAGGTACCCTCCACGCGATATGGAAAGGCAAAGGTCGACAGGCCGATTGCGCAAGCTACCGGGCCATCTTAGTGAGCAGTTCAGTTGGAAAAGCCATCCATGGCACCCTCCGCAGCAAATGCTCACCTTTCCTTGACACTGCGTGCACGCCCTTGCAAATAGGGGGTCGTCGTGGTCAACCTGTCCAAGTTGCCACGCAAGCAGTCCGGACTTTTCAGCACGCAAGCTTGAGACAGAAATGCTCATGTGCTGTCTTGTTTGTTGACTTGCGAGAAGCGTTCCACAGGGTGGTACGCCCGTTGATACATGGTGGCTCGCTGAATGACCATCACGTTGCTGGCCTAGTACGTGAGCTTGGCCTTGAGCCTGAAGCCATACCCCGCCTCCATGACTATGTAAGGCAGAGATCGTTGATACAAGACGCCGGAGCCTCTCACTGGACTTCGCGCTTCATGCAGGAAGTTGGCGAAGATGCGTGGTTCACTTTCGGCGCTACCAACGGCTTTGCTCAAGTGCGGGGTGGAACGCGCCCAGGCGATAATCTTGCAGACCTTGTGTTCACGTTTTTATTCGCCGAAATTTCCAACAGGATCAGATGTCGTTTTCGAGATGCCGGCATTCTGATAGACCTGCCATGGAGCCCTAGGTGGCTCTGTGGAGCCCCTGGGGCTTCTGAAGCCACGACTGGCTGTCATCCAGTAGACGTAACTTGGATGGACGACCTCTCAGTCCTCCTCCAGGCCCCCTCCCCTTCCAGGCTTATCGAGAACCTCCGCTTTGCTGCCACTACTACACTCGATGAGTGCCTGCAGGCAGTACTCCTGCCCAACCTCAGGGCGGGGAAGACTGAAGCCGTCGTAAGTCTCGTTGGACCTGGATCCCATAGCATCGCCAAGCAGGTATTTGCAGGTTCCGAGCCATCGATTCAACTCGATTCTAGCCTCTGGCCTGGAGCGCGCCTGAGACTCGCTGCTTCCTATAAGCACCTTGGTGGCGTGATACAAGCAGGTGGAGGTTTGAAGCGAGAGCTTAGGGCCAGAATAGGATCTGCTTGGCAGGCTTTCAATAAGCATAAGAAACTTGTCTTTGGTTCACCGATAGTTGCCTTTCATGAAAAGGCAGTGCTCTTCACTTCACTAGTTGAATCTACCCTCTACTACGGAAGTGGGACATGGCCCAATGTTGGTGAAAAAGAGATAGTTAAAATACAGAGTTGCCTGGTGCAGATGGCACGTCATATGCTCCGGCCCAAGTACGATCATGAACAATCCTGTCATCTCAGCCAACAGTATGTTCTCGCTGTTGCGCGCATTGCCAGCCCATGGACCGCCCTACATGTTGAGCGACTCCGCCACCTGAAGTCTGTAGTCCTAAAAGCTACAGATGAGCTGTGGGCCATCCTCCACTATGACAAGGACTGGCTTCGCCTAACTGAGAACTCACTTGTGTGGTTTAGGGAGCAACAGGCCAGAGCTAATTCCAGCCAAGTTGAATGGGACACTTGGGATGGCGTTGTCGCGTACATACGTAGTTGTCCCAACGGCTGGAAAAGAGCTGTCAACCGGGCTAAGCAAACTGCAGTCCTTGCTGAACTCTGGCTTGCAGAGAATCAGCAATATCAGGGCTTAGCCTTCCGGGCCTTTCGAAGGGCTGGGGCTGTCATCCCTGGTGATCTCGTTGATGTCGCCAACTCACGCGAGATCTGTGGTATCTGCCGTGTTGCCTTCGACAGCCTATGTTCCTGGTCGCACCATGCTTTCAAGCGGCATGGTAGAATCAAGCCTGTTAGAAAGCTGGCTAGGGGCACTCAGTGCCCGGTCTGTCTGCGTCAATACCGAGCCAACAGAGACCTATGCAATCACCTCGAGCATAGCACCTTGTGCAGACATGCACTGATCAATGCTGGCTTCGAAGACTTGCCTGCGCCAGGTGTTGGTAGTCGCAAGTTTGACGACGGGAGGAACTGCCAGCTTCCCGTGACTCAGGCTCAGGGTCCAGGTAGTCGTTGGGATTTTACCCCTGTCTGCGAAGAGGCTGACTCGCCTTGTGCAGCAATACTCGAATCCCTAGAAGACTGCTTCTGTAATGACACTGACGTCTTCGGTGACCAAGGACAACTTCTGGAAGCCGTCAAACGAGTCTACATGACCCAGTGCCTACAGGTCTCTCGTTTAAGAGCCACAGCCCAACAATGGCACAGTCAGCTCCAGAGCGCTCTTGATGACGACGAACAGATCCCTCTCCAGTGGTCTGTTTGGCACCAGCAGATTGCCAGACAGATATGCGATGTTGACTTTGTTGAGTGGTTGTGTGAGGGTGGTGAGGAATCTAATTCCAATCCTGCTACCTTCCGTGACGCTGCAACTCTGACACCTTGGTTGGAGTTCCCCGCTGAGTTCATTGCCACTGTGCCAACTCCTAGCAGACCAGGCGTGAGGTATACCCCTGCAGTAACAGAGATCGATTGGATTTCCAACCCGTTCAGACAGAGTGTCCTGCACACACAGCTCCAGCGCTGTCCAGAACTGCTGGTGTTTGAATCAGTGCTCAAGGGCCTCGATTCCACTGAGTTCATCCTTCTCTCCTGTGAAGGATTGATCGGGTCTTTTGGACTTCCTTTTCCTCTCAGGTCCTTTCGGTCTTTGTCAGGACCTGTTCACCAGCTACGACTCTTCTCGGACCTTCTGCGGGGTGCCTTTTTCCTCTGGGTTAGGAGAGCCCCTACGTGTTTGCTCCTGCCGCAAGTCTCCTGTCCTATTGCTGAGGCTGTCGGCAACTTCGCTCCCTTTGCTAAATCTGTTAAGGGAGGCACAGCATTTGCCAATTTTGAGCTCGCGTAGGGAGCTTTGTTTCACTCTGTTTAATTAAATGCAATCTTCGCCATGGCTGCGTCCAACTCGGACTCAACGCCCCGAAAAGCGAAAAGCGAATGTACGTATGTACGTATGTACGTATGTACATATGCACGTATGTACGTATGTATGTAGTACGTATGTATGTATGTACATATACCTCGTCAGAAAGAGAAATATCAAAGTAAAACGACGGGTTCAAGAGTGCTAACTGCAAATGGGTGTGCCAGAATCATGAGTAAAACCTTTTCGGCTTTCAGTTCTTAGACCTGTCGCTTTTGGTCCGGCGTAATAGACTTAAGTGCGGGAGTTTGGATAATCATCCAGAGGCAGCCTCGCTAGAACGTGTTGTCAGATTCACTGCTACAGGGCTTGGGGACTCGACGTTGGCAAAGCAGTCTAACCAGAAGGACAGATCTCCGAACCCCAAGCAAGCCCTGCAAGCTTTAACCTTAAAGCCCTAAACCCTGAACCACTGAACTACCGCGTCCTGAAACCTTTACGTATCAAAGCTCTAAAGCCTGAGACCCTGGCCCCATAGGAAAACCCCTCTAGGAGCCCCTATAGTAGCCTTTGCAGTATAACCCTTACGGGTTCGTTAGGGGTTCCTTTACAGGTTCTTAAGGCTCTTAGGGCTTTCCTTTGCGGGAATCCTAAAGCCCCAAACTCCCCAGGGGCTCCGATGTTCCCACCTCGGCCGCCGTATCCCGCGCCGGCGCGTGGAAGCTCAGATTTCAGGACTTCAGGGTCGAGGATTCGAGAGTTTGTGGCATTTTCGGATCCTAAGCTGTAGGGTTTAGGGCCTAGACTAGAGCCATGGGGTTTTAGGGATGAGGGCTTTAGGTTCCAGGGTTTGGGAGGCTTAGGTCTTAGGAAAGGGCCACACAATCCATGCTCGCTACGCTCGAGCTCTCATGTGCTCGTTGGCAAGAGAAGATCCCCGATTCCGTCTAAGGTCCTTGGCCAGGATTTGCGCAGGAGACTAGACACCGGCCGAAACCCAACAGGCCCAAACATTAAGCTTCCAAGCTTAACTTCAAAACCCAAACTTGATACCCTGAACCCTCAATCTCAGAACCTAAAGCTCTAAAGTTTGGCCGAAGAACCTCATTCCTCAAAGCCTGACAGTCCGAGGGCAGCGGCCGCGCCGCCGGCGAGACCCGCTTGGCCGCCAAAATCCGTCGAGGATGCGGTGTACTGCCGGCAGCCCTTATTTGGACCATTTTGGACCCTTAAAGGGACTATTAAAGGGTACCGTTCCTGAAAGGAGCCCTTATGGGGTTTGAAGATTACTTTGGAGTTCTATGGGGCTCAGCGTCTTCGGGATATTTCGGGGTTACGGGCTTCAGGGGTTTGAGGGCGCAAACGGCTGATTTTGGCACCATGAAGTTCAGGGCTAGGGAGGTTTGGAAGATTCGGGGAGCTCTTCGGCCTGAGGGTATACACAGCGTGAGGCCGTGGGTTGCTATGAGGGTACAAGTGGGTCGGAAAAGTTGGTATTGATATTCTGGTTTTCTTGGGATTCCGGAGTATAGTTACGACTCAAAACCCCAGAACCCCCTAACCATTCAGGCCCCCAAACCCTAAACCCTAAACCTTAAACCCGAGTCTTTTTGATGATGATGTGCAGTGTCAGGAGCTTTCCGGACCTTGGAGTATCTCGGATCGGGTCAGCACCAAACTTTGGAGGTTCATGGACAGTGATACGTGGTCTAATAAGTGGGGTTCCTTTATTTAGGTTTTGGGGCGTTAGATTTAGGGTCTACTTGGAGATTCATGGGTAGTTATAATTTTGGTTCTAATTAGGGTGATCATAATTATAACCCATATGAGGGCTTATAACTCCACTTATAGCTACCCATCCCATGAAGCTCCAAGTAGACTCACGGAGAGACTGTCCCAGAGTGGCAGGTTTTACAGAGACCATCGCCTTCGCACGATCAGGCGGGCTTGAACACGGCACTGCCTATTGTGGGGGCCTACCTATATTTTTTTGGGGTCCCTTATTATAAATATAATACACCCTATTAAAATTATGAAGGCCCCTACATTAGGGGCCGATTCAGTCTTTCCGGATGCCGTTGCTTTTGTGGAGCTTTGGGCCTTCAGACTTCGAAGCTTTCTCCAGCTTTGGACCGGGATCGTTCCAAAGCTCCCAAGCCCCAAGGCTCTGTACGCGCCTTTGATGGTTAGGGTTTAGGGTTTAGGGTTTAGGGCTTCAGGAGTTTAACTGACGAGGGGTCTTGGATCTAGAAGATGGGGCACCAGCAGGACTTGCTTCCAGCCGATCAGCTGGGAACGTCAAGCCGAGGTCTCGAACAACAGCTTCAACAGCTGTTGAAGCCCCCGAGCCTCAGCGTCACCCTTCAGCCCCAGCACATTCTTACCAGGCTGGTGAAAATCTACACGGACAAATCTTGCATTCTGTGCAACAGCCGTTACCCTAAACATCTTGTGCCCTCACGATGTAGAGCTTAGGCTTACGGTCTAGATCTCGACGACTCTATACTACGGTAAGCTCACCGCGAAGCTTTCAGAATGAACGACGCCCGCCTCAAATACTTAGCACCGCAAGAACCCCTAGACCCCAAACGCTATACTGTCCTTGCCGACAGGATGGACGAGCGGGTGAGGGAGAAGCTCAGGCACTTCTGCAAGCTGCTTGTCACCAAGGGATGGGCAGGTGGAGTACCGAAACCCAAAACCCTGATGAAATGCTAAAGTTTCAACCCTAGGCCCTAAACGCACCTTGAAAAGCCCTGAAGACTGTCCGTCCGGCCACATCCTGAAAGCTAAGGCTTCACTGCGCAAGCATTGTGAGTACTGAGGGTTCGGAAAGCTGCATGGAGATCACTGGTTACACTGTCCAATTAATGACCGTGAGCCAAGAGCTGAACCCTAAAGCCTAAACCCTAAACCCTAAACCCTAAACCCTAAACCCTAGAGCAAAGAGCTGAACCCTAAAGCCTAAACCCTAAACCCTAAATCCTACTCCGAGGGTTTGTGAAAGTCGCTTCTCACTGTCCGTGAACATCCGGGTGGAGGGACAGAGACGATTGTCAGTCCGTGGGTAGTTCTCTAAATTAGCGTCCCTCTTTAGGTCTCCCAAATCGTACGACACCCCTATAAAAAGGACCCTGAAAGGCTCATGAAGTAGAGTTTATGGTACTGCCTAGGGTATACAGGGCTCCTGAGGTCTGTTTGCATCCCCCCTCGGGATGCTGTGAATAAGCATCCGATCATGTATTATATATATATATATATATGTATATACATATACTTATGCATATATATATATATATAGACGTACTATGTGTTTATGCACTCCGCCTTAGTATATAAAGCCGGTACCCATAGTTGCTGTCAGACAGATGGCACTCGCGAGTCTTGCCGGTACTGGCAGCCCACGGGCCTAAACCTTAAACCCTAAACCCTGAATGCTTGGCGGTTCGAGGTCCCGTATTCAACAGAAGGGTCTGGATACGATAGGGGCCTAAATAGTTATACTATTTTGGGGGTTCTTAGTAGTATAATCATGGTAGAATGGACCCCACAACCCTATTCCAATTATTAAGGCCCCTACATTAAGTAGACGTCGAATTTTCCTTATGGTCCCAACAAAAGATACGGTAGCATGTGGCCTAAAGCCCTATTCGATTTCTTGAGGCCTTTGGGTTCGGGAGTCTTACCCCAACCTTACCCCAAGGACCATCCCATGCCTAGGCAGTTTACAGCAGACGTCACCCAGCGATGACCGAGAAGACTCCACATAGAACCTCTGAAGCAATCTCCGGGCCCGGCACCCTCAACGCTTCACCTCGAGCCGGATACTGCTCTTCCTCTTCCTGTAGGAGCAGAGAACGGGCCACTGCACATCAAATGTTACCACCCCAACAACCCTAAACCCTAAACCCTAAACCCTGAACCGTAAGCCCAAACCCAAGGTGGAGCCTGAAACCGCCCAGACATCCCAAAACCGCAGCCTGCAAGCCGAGCAAGCCGAGCCCCAAGAGAGCCAAGGAAGCACCACTTCTCCCGAGAGGTGGGGCTCCGGTGCTCGAGCTTAAAACGGTTAGTTATTACAAGGGTTATAGTAAGGGATGACGAAGGTTTCTACAAAGTTTGGTATGAGGATTATAAAGGCTACGATGAGGGTTATTATAAGAGTTACTACAAAGACTACGATCAAGGTTACTATAAGGATTACCATGAGGGTCCCTATCAAGGTTACCATAAGGCTTGCTACCAGGGTTCTATACGTATAAGTAGGGTAACTATAGTTATAACCCATATTCGCAGACTTTTAACCCTACTTATAACTACCCATGACGCTCCAAGTATAGGGCCTTAGTAGTTCCTCCTAAACCCTAGACCCAGGCTCTACCCTGGCCTCTGGCAAAAGTTACCCGCTACTAGCTGCTGCATATGCTGAGCTCGACGTCCCTCGGAGTCTCAAAGACTACATATACTGAAGCAGACGAGGCCATACTGTACCATGGCATATTATTCTAGTATCTTATAGTATACTAAGTATACTATAGTATACGGTATTTTTCCACAGTAGCCTATATAGTATAGTATACTCTACTATGGAGTTTGGCAGGTCGAACATGGCCTCCGCATGCTCAACGAGCTGACGGCGAACAGCATCCTTAGCGACAGTTTCTTGGCCTGTGCAACACGGAGTTCACGGTGTAGCACTTCATGGAGTTCAGAGTAGGGGGTCACTTCTTCAGGATGTACGCAGACCCAAAACCCTAAACCCCAAAACCCGAATTCAGTTCTGGGGGGCTGCGGATCACCTGGGATCCTCGTGGGCCGCCAGGCCTAGAAGAACGCGACATTGATACCAGCAGCCCCGCTCCCCGGGTCGTCAACCCACACTCTATAGACACTCAAATTTCAACCCCCGAACCCCAAACCCTACACCCTAAACTCTAAACCCCTAAACCCCTAAACCCTAACCCTCCTAAACCGCAGGGCCCCCACTACATGCCTGCTCTCAGCACCTTCTGAGCCTTTCCATTGGGTTCTTTGGGCCCGGCCCAACCTTGTTGGCACCCAGACTCAACACTTGCTGAGGATGTGCACAGTTCGATTCAAGTTCATGAGTGCGCCGTTGTAGGTACTGCTATATGTACTTCTTTGAAAGTTACAGGTAAATTGTAAGTGTGGTTACCCCAATCACAACAGGGCTTGCAAAGTGTTCGAAGCCGCCAAAGCAGAGCCAGTCCAGCAGTAGTACCAGGCATGTTCATCCATGGCTAAACAGGCATGGCATTCCCTCTAAGCCCTAAACCCTGAGCCCTCGTACACCCAAACGCGGTTCCATGTATTTTGCGCACTAAGCCCGAGTTGCATGTCGCCGAAAGCGGGCTCAGGGCTTTGGAGGACACTCAATTCGAGGGTTTCGTCTAGGATTGTGCGTATATATATATATATGTACACACATACACACTTATATCTATATCTATAGAGATATGCAGATAATGATTTTCGATGATAATGAATTTCTGTGTACCTGTATAGAAAATGTATGTATGCATATTGTACATATGTTTACGTATATTGGTATATGTGCAATATATGTGTAAGACGTATACTCGTTTATGCATATATATATACACACACGTAGAGATAGACGGGTAGACATATGCATGGTATGTGTGCATAGATGTACATCTTGTGTGTATCTATATCTGCATGTATACTCTTGGAGTTCGACCCATCCGAAGGAACACCACTGCACTTCGCGGTCGAGGCACACAGCGGACCACCGAACGAAGCTGCCAACCTCTGTGCAGCATTTAGGGTTTCGGCTTCGGGGTATAGGTTTGCTGTGTCCCCGAATCCTACCTGTAGCCGAAAACACCTACCTTTTTCGGGTTCCTTATTATGGTTTCTCAAAAAAAGTCGGTCTTTTGGGCCACGGGTAAACCTTGAACCGTGGGGAGTTTTGGCGGTTGAGCGTCCGAGTCGGGTCGGGTCTCAATCGGAGGCCTAGCTGCAGCCCTTCAACTAACTGCTCTTGGCATCCGAATGTTCGCGGGGCGATGAGCAATGTAATATAGGGTTCTTAACTAATTAAAACAGGGTTTTGGGGTACTTCATACTATAATTAGCATAAGGAACCCTCGATACCATATAAGTAAATTTCTAGGCCACATTTTTTACACGAAGACCTAACAATGGGTCTCATTTCGACCCAAGGCCCCAAAGCCCTAATGCGCCAAGACCTGAAATTGCATGCCAAGAAAAGAGCTGTCGGCCATCAAGCAACCACTGCTTGTTCCAGCACTGCATCTTTGTTTGGGAGTCTGACACTGAGCAGTTGGGTTTTCTAGGTGTTTGTGCATGGACGTTAGTTTCGCTGGCGGCAACAGCAGAAGGCATCAGATTTAGAGACCAGTGGGGTTGTGAAATTATGCGAGCAGGTTCGCACCGTCTGACTCAGAGAAATCCCGAATGATCTTTGGGGTGGAAGCTAATCCGTTTGAGATTGTTCTACTCATAGAACCGGGGGAAACGAACACCGGCCGACGCGTAAACGACCTTCCAAATTCAGCTGTTACTATGGATATGCACTTTAAATGTTCCTCGCATTGCCATGCGAGTGTCCGAAAGCTTGATCACAGCCTGCTGGTGTGAGCTGTTCAGGATCGTCGGCTTTGTCTAGTTGAGAATGCTCATGGCGGTAGTAGATGTAAAAGTATATAAAACTTTAAGACTTGTCGGCCATCTGGCAGAGTTCCGATTCCAAGGAACAGAGGCACACACAATTTTCTTGTCCATAGGGCAAGCTGACCCACATGTGGGTGCCGCAGCAGCCAGATGCTGCAGCTTTTGACAGGTTACAAGATTTTGGAAGTGAACAAAACTGGCAACAAGACGAGCTGGAAAAGCACTAGCGATGCTAGCAACAAAAACCCAGAATCTAATTCTTTGCCTACGCAAAATCTCAGCGACCCCATGGACTGCAACACATCCGCCTTAGCTCTAGTGATGCTGGCTTGGGTAAGCAACCTTATTGCGAACTACCCTCTCGCGAGCTGCAAGAGCAATCCAGCGGCATACTGAAGTCCCTGCAGCCAATGCCGATATAGAAGCACCTGTGGGCACGTGTTGAAGCATGTTTCTGAACACACCCTACTTGTCGCACACATGCCATCACATGCCAAAATTCACTGGAAGACTTGAAAGCCTACATGCCGAAAACACTGACAATGACTCCTTTGTCCAAAAAAACGTTCAATTCTGGGAAGCAATTGCCGCACATCGATGTGGGACATAAGAGTTGGTTTGGCAAGGTTTGTACCTGGTTGTTGACAAAGTGGCAAAGTTTGTCACTGGTTCACGGACGTACTGTGGGGTTGAGCTTCTCGACTACGGCAATGGTTTCGGTGCTGTGCTGACGGTTCAAACACCATTGGTGTGTCCGTTGGCGCAATTCCCCTAACAGACTACTGTACCCAGCTCATCATCAAGCAGCCAAGCAGACTGGGCTCTACAGTGTGCACGGCGATTCAGGTCATGTCGAAGGGCGTACTTCGACTGTTCAGTCAGTAGTGTCTGCAAACCATATAAAAAACGTTGCGGCACATGCAAGGAGCTGCCGCCAAGGATCTTTAGCGCCTTTTTTGATGCTTGACTCGCGAATCCCAGGTGCAGAAAGCTCTCTGGGCTTCGGATTCTGAACGTTTTGCGTTTCCATGGTTTTACGCTTAGAGTCTAGAGTTGAGGGTTTTTTGGGTTTAGGGCTTGGGGCTTTTAGGTCTTTGTGTGTATAACTCTTACACTCCCAACTAAATCGAAGAGACCGAAAGTCAAAAACACCGTGAAATCAAATTCCAAAGAAATACTATAGAGGCCTTAACTAAATAGAACAGGGTTTGGGGGTACTTTATACTCTAACTATCATAAGAAATCCCCCCCCAATATCGTATAGGTAAATATCTAGGGCCCCTATAAACCCTAAACCCCTAAACCCTAAACCCTAGACCCTTAACCCCTAAACCCTACGCCCCAAACGGTGACCCCCTAGACCCCTTAAGGCTCCCTGAAAGCTCGGGGTTCCCTGTTTCTTAGTTTCAGTTTGCTTTGTTTTCTTGATTCTTACTTCGCCAATAAGCCAGGGAAATAAAAGGTTAAACTTTCAAGTAACTACTAAATTATAAGAACCCAAAAAGTTTAAAGGTTGGGTATTGAGGAACTAAGGATTTGATGTACAACCACAATCGAACTAACTTTATCGCTTTCTCTGTTCGACTACTACGTTCTTTCGGGTTCAGGGCTCTTGCTTCCGGGCTTAGGGCCTCGGGTTTAGGGCTTCTTTTGGTTTAGGGTTTAGGGTTTAGGGTCTTGGGTTTAGGGTTTATTTTGGTTTAGGGTTTAGGGTTTAGGGTCTTGGGTTTAGGGTTTTTTGAATTTGGGTTTAGGGTTCTAGGGTTTAGGGTTTTAGGGTTTAGGGTTTAGAGTTTGGGGTTTCAGGGTTTAGGGTTCTCAAGATCCTGCGTTTGTGTTTGAGATCTTTTCTTAGAGACTCCCTCCTTCCAGTGCTGATCCTTTCCTGCAAGCTTGTGTGAAATACCTTAAGCCCTACATGCATGATGAAGCAGCAACAAAGCTGCCCTTGAGTCATCACACTATGATGCCTCTGATATTGCGGAGGGCCATCGGCTACGAATCAAACTGGGAAGGAGCGCTTTTTGTATGCTCCTGCAACATCTACACACTCCCGCAAGAAAATACGAGCAGCAGATGTTGCACTAGCAGTCACTAGCAACGGGGAACATTGTCGAAAACGTCGCGTGTTGAAATCGTAGGAGCAGAACCACAGCAACACAAGACTGTCACGCTGCTTGGCTGGAGGGCCTTAATAACTGGGGGTTCTTTGTGATAGCTATAGTATACTATACCCCAAAACCTTATTCTAATTATTAAGGCTCCTATATTAACAGTGGTTCATATTCAAGTAGATGGTTGGTTTTTAATTAGTTAAGCCAGCTAATCAGCTCATTTCTTCGCAGCTGCCACACATGTGGCAGTAGGCCCATCTCCAAATCAGGGTTCCTTATTTTTGGCCTGTTCTAAGCATAGCTACTCGCCTTCCTGTCGGGGCCTTCAAAGCCCCCGAAAGCAAAACGACATGGGGTTTAGGTTTAGGGTCCAGGACCTACTGACTATTGCTGGGGGTTAGGGGTCCAGGAGAGGCTGTGAGGCTTTGAACTGCGTTTCCCACTGCCCTTATGATTCTTTCTGTTGTTGCCCGTATCTATGGAAATCAGAAACACCTTCAACAACACGAGGGGCTGCACAACATAGAAGTCTGAATAAACACCAATATTCGCCTCGGACCCCGGCCGAAGCGGTCAGAGGTTCCTATTCGGACTTCCTCTAAACCCCACCTCTAATCCCCTTTCCAGTGACCCCCCCCGCAAAAGTGCCATCGTGCCGGATCCCTCTGTGTGAACCCGAAAATGAGCCCCAGGGTCCTGCGGTGAAATCTCGCCTCCTCCAACGGATTTGAGCTCTCCGTAGGCAGTCCCCGCCAACCCCCTCCCCCGCCCGGTTGATGCGCCGCCGAACGCAATCTCCTCCCCTTCCCCTCATCCGCTCCACCAGGCGCCTTCAGCACCAGCAGTTCGTTGGCCCTCTTTGCTTGCGGCCGGGCCGAGGCTGACGACGCGAAGCGGTTAAAATTATTCCATGGAGTTGATGTTCATGTCTATACCATAACACAACCCATAACGTATCTATACCATAACACAACCCATAACATATCTATACCATAACACAACCCACAACATATCTATACCATAACACAACCCATAACCCTGTTCCTAGCCCTTATGGAGGGATGCTTTGGAGTCACTTCCCAGGCACGTGCCGAGGTTCGCAGTGAGGCGACCCATGTGCGGCCACTCTGCCCACCTCAGCCATGCGTTTAGGGTTTAGGGTTTAGGGTTTAAGGTTTAGGGTTTAGGGCGGGGAATTGGTGTTTGGAAGGGCGGGGCCCGAAACAAAAGCTTCAAGAATTTAGGGTTTAGGGTATGGGGGTTTAGGTTGAGGGTTTAGGGCCCGAAACAAAAGCTTCAAGAAAGAACTCGATACGAGATTTGTGATGATGCTGATGATTTGAACAGTGCTGTGGCCAGCAACTCTACAGTGTTAGATGTAAGAACCACGACAGAGGTAGGAATGGCAACGACGCCAGCAAGCGAAGTCACAAAAGCAGCAGCAACGCTAGACAAAACCAATGCCACTGAAAAGGCAACCAAGCCAAGAGTCTTTATCCCTCAGTCTGAGCCACAACAATAAACCCTAAATAAACCCTAAACTTACTCCCCCAACCCTTGCGATCTCTGTCTGCTCAGCGTAGTCAGTGGACCAGTGGACTTATAATTCCACTTTTAGCTACCAAAAAGCTTAGAAACCCCAAACCCTAAGCCCAAAACCTTAAACTCAGACCTAAACCTTGGAAACCCCAACCCTAAGCCCTAATACCTTAGAAACCCCAGACCCTAAGCCCTAAAACCTTAGAAACCCCAGGCCCTAAGCCCGAAAACCTTAGAAACCCCAGACCCTAAGCCCTAAAACCCCTAAAACCCCTAAAACCCTAAAACCCTAAAACCCTAAAACCCTAAACCCTAAACCCTAAACCCCCTAAAACCTGAAGCTCAGACAGGGTACAAGGAGGGCAGGCAGCACACGGTGTCACTCTTGCAGTCTTCGGTCTCCTGTTGCACTCAAAGAGCCCCATCCCCAAACTTTAGGGTTTGGGGTTTGGGGTTTAGGGTTTAGGGTTTAGGGTAGCCCCTTGATCGGGGTTTAGGGTTTGGGGTTTAGGGTCTAGGAACCTTTGGGTTTAGGGTTTAGGGTTTTGGAACCTTTGGGTTGGGGTTTTGGAACCCTTTGCTAAGTCCTTCCCTGTTTAGGGTCTCGGCGCTCACACTCGGACATTTTTAAGGTTGAGGGCTTTGGGGTTAGGGCTTAGGGCTTGTAATATGTCAAGCCGCTAGTCAGCCCTGGAACCCCCCCCCCCTCCCATAGGCTAAACCCCTTGAAGGATCATGGGACTTAGTAGGTAAGGTTATAAGTCCCTTAATTGGGGCTATAAGTAAATATAAGTCTAGTTACCTTAAATAAAACCCTACTTACTAAGTCCCATGATCCTTTAAGTAAACCCTAAACCCTTAAACCCTTAAACCCTAAATCCTAAACCGTACTTACTGAGTCCCATGATCCTTTAAGTACCCCCCCCCCCCCGTAATCGGGGGTTTAGGGTTTTGGTAGACCGGAGGTTTCAAGAGAGGATGAGGTCTAGGTCTGAGGACGTGCGATGGAAATATAGAAGCCTCCATAATTAACATAGGGTTTTTGGGCCCATTATAATACTATA
>CAJNDV010037585.1:47929-59622 GCA_905221635.1 Symbiodinium sp. CCMP2456 | reverse complement strand
TAAACCCTAAACCCAAACCCTATAGAATCCCCTAAGAACCAAACCCCAAGGAGGCGCCCGAAGAGGCCGAGAACGAAGTGCGGGAGTGGCTAAGGGGCTTGGACTCCGGGCGAGGAGCCCTCGCGCCTTGGCCAAGCTGGTCGGGCTTAGGGTTTAGGGTTTTAGGCTTTAGGGATTAGGGTTCAGGGTCTAGGGTGTATAGGTGTTAGGGGTTAGGGTTCAGGGTTTAGGGTTTAGGGTTTAGGGTTTAGGGTTTAGGATTGAGGGTTTAGGGTGTGTATACAGTGTGCGCGTAGTGGGTGCGCCTTTTACTTTAGGAATAGGGGCGCGCCCACTAATCGCGCGCTTGCGTCAGCATGTAGTTCCGCCCCAACTATTCTCAACTAGAGTTTAGGGCTCACCCCCCAAAGGGGGCTTTCTTGCTCTCTGCTTCTCCTCGCAGCCCTGCATAAAATGACTGCATGTGAGAGCAGCTGAGATGGATTGGTGTCGGGTTGTGGGGGGAAGTCTTTATTGCCTGACAGCAAAAAATGGATAGCGGGGTGGCTTCACTGCAGTCCTCGACCATCCCTCACCGTTCTGACGAGACGCTCGGTCGGGGGCCTCGGTCGGAGCCTCGAGCGCCCAGGCAAATGGTCAGCGGCGCTCTCGGCAGTTTGGGGTTTCGGGTGTTTCCTGTAATCAAGGTTTTGTGTTTTGATGATGGTTAGTCTTATTGTGACTAGTAACTAGTACACTGGGGTCGCTTTAGCTATTCTTCTTGTTTTCTTGTTCGACTAATATTGCTCTTACTGTTCTGATTTGTACCATCATCAGTCTTGTAACCATACTCATGTATTCCGATTGTTTCGGGCAGCATTATCGAGTTTGGGCATCGGTCGTTCGGTCTGGGGCGAGGGTTATCTTCCTACACCCCAAACCCTAAACCCTCAAAAAACCCTCAACCCTAAATATCTCACGCCCCAAACCCTAGAACCTTTAGGGGTGTGGGGATTAGGGTTCAGGGTAAAGGACCCCAAACCGCCCAAAGCAGCAGCTCGAGCTCGGATTGTGAAAGAGGCTTTAGAGTTCAGGGTTGCGCGGTTTATGTACGGCCTGTGAAGGCCTGAGGGTTGGTCTCAGGTGATCTACACGAAGGCGATCACTGAGGAGCTCGGTGTGCCTCACAGGGTGTGGCGTCTTGTAGGGCTTTCGGGTATTTCGGGGGTTTGGTTTGTAAAGTTGAGGGCGGGAGTCCTAAGCCCTAGACCCCTGAACTTCCCGTGCACGTGGTGTTCAGGGTTGTCTTCAGTGTTTTCCCGTGCCCCCTAATGTAGGGGCCTTAATAATTCGAATCGGGTTTTGGGGTATATTATACTATACTATATGTATAAGAAGGCATCCCCCAAAATAGTACCGGTACCGGTAATTATTAAGGCCCCCACGTTACAAAGGTTCAGATTCGGGGGTTAGTTAGAGATAGAACAGCCCAGGACCCTTGACTTTGTCTCGTAAGTTGGGCTCTCTTCAAGAGTTTTACGGTTAGACATATTATTTTGTATAATTATACTAGACTGTATTATACTATCATATATATATATATATACATTTATGTCATATTATGCTATGCTGTATTATTCTACCATAAATGTATGTATGTATGTATGTATGTATATATATATATGTATATCACATACTATGCTCATCTATGCTCTACTCTATTATGCTATATTGTTTTTTAGGAGGCTTCAGCCAGACCCTCAAGACTTCACATCTCAGGCCCGGAAGTTCATTTTCCACGGTTGAAGAATCCACCCCAACATGTTGCCTGGCTGATACGAATGCCTGTAAACTTCGGCGGGTGGACGTGCCGTTTAGCAGTTCAAAACATCGGAAACTACTCGAGCTTGGCCTCGAGACTGATCTTCAGCCCTAAGCCTTCAGACGTAAACCCTAAAGCTCGACGGGAGAAAAGGTCCGGCAAACAAAAACTCCTTACAGCCCGAACCCCGAGCCCTCAGTCCCACCACATCCTGGAGGAGTTCGGGGGAGTGCCGGCGCTTTCAGCCTGTGGTGTGGGCTGCACTTACGATGCTGTAATATAGATGCCTGAAGAATTGCCAATATCATTCGTTAGGATTCCTTTCTGTCATTGTACTATACTATATCCCCAAAACCCTATTCCCATCTTTAAGGCGAACCCTTTAAGGAACCTTTAGAGGAGCCCGAAAACCCTATTCTCATCTTTAAGGCGAACCCTTTAAGGAACCCTTTAAAGGAACCCCAAAAACCCCATTCTCATCTTTAAGGCGAATGCTTTACCCCAAAACCCTATTCTCATCTTTAAGGCCCCTATAACAGCGGCTCTAAGTCGCGGGCTTCGTCTTCAGGTTCTCGCGCAGCTTGTAGCTATGTAGCTTCTTTTCCGAACCTTTGCTTCTGATGCCATGCTAATAGTATAGAATATATATATATATATATATGTATATATATATATATACCTATATATATACATATATATACATACATAGTATAGTAAAGTATTATCTAACATCATGGTCTGCAGACATGTGGCCATCTTGGCGAGCTTCAGGTTCTGGATTCTTTTAGGCCTCCGTTGCCCTCAAAGTACGGCAGAATCACCAGAGTCTAGGCGTATCGGGATGGGTCGCATAAGGCTCCTAAGCCCTTGACCAGGCCCCAAAAGCTCCGCAAAGCCGGAGAGCCATCAGACACGCAACGAGAGAGTAAGCTTGAACTCCCGACTTTGAGCCCAAAAGCCCAAAATGCTAGGCCGAACAGGCTAGCAAAGTCTCCTAAACCCTGAACCTGTCCCCTAACATGGGTTACAATTATGGTTACCCTACTTACAACTTCATTCATAGATACCCATGAACCTCCAAGAAACCCTAAAGCCCAGGTATCCTCCCCGAGCATCCAAAGGGGTCCGTCATCGGGCGTACCTTGGCGTGTCGTTTGGGGGCTGCGGTTGAGGATTCAGGATTTCAGGGTTCAAGGTTTTGAGGTCTAGGGAGTCGAAAACACTAAACCCTAAACCCCTAAAGCCCTACACCCTAAACCCTAAACCCTATAGTGTGTCGGATGGATGGTGGATGCCGGATATTGTAGGATGTCTCAGGCTTGGAGTTCAGGGCCTGTAAATGGCAGGGTTTCGGGTTTATGGGATTTCGGGTTTCTTAGGTCCTATTCCACTCACCACTCCGTGGAAAGCCTCTTGAAAAGGCCTGGTGGTTTTTTCGGAGCATGAAGTTTGGGGTTTTGGGGACTGTGGGGAGGAGCTTTTGGGTTTAGGAATCGCTGTTTCCGCTGGGCCGAATTGCAAAGCCCTGATCTCGTAGTCTGAACAAACCTTGCCTCTGTTCACCTTCGGCTTCCCCAGTGTACTTAATACAGGGGCCTTAAGAATTACCTATACTATTTCGGCGGGTTCCTTATTATGATTATAGTATAGTACACCCCAAAGCCTTATTCTAGTTATTAAGACCCCATGGAACCCAAGAACCCATGTCCCAAGTCCGATGTTGCAGGCTTCGAATATAGGGGCCTAGATAATTCCTAATACTATTTTGAGGCTTTCTTATAGTAGATGTAGTATAATATACCCCAAAGCCATATTCTAATTATTAAGACCCCTACATACTATTTTGGGGCTTCCTTATTGTAGATATATAGTATAATATACCACCAAAACCCTATTCTAATTATGAAGGCCCCTACATTAAACCCTTCTAGTAGATCCCTTATAGCACCCTTTCTAAGGGAACCGTACACCCATGGAACTCAAGAGCCCCATGTCCCAAGTCCGACTTTGCAGGCTTCTATGTTAGAGGTACTTGGAGGTTCATGGGACTGAGTAAGTGGAGTTATAATTAGGGTAACTATACTTATAGCCCCAATTAGGGGACCTATAACCTTACTTACCAAGTCCCATGATCCTGCAGGTAGGGGGTTCGCTCTGGAGCTTCGGGTCTTCCTCCGGGGCTTAACGGACAGCCTTCGCTGCCTTGGGGCTTTTTTGCTTACATGTTGGCACCTCTCTGGCCCTAAACCCTAAACCCTAAACCCAACAAGAGAACTCAGTGCGAGCCGGAAATTTGGAACTCGGGGTTTGGTGCTTGAGACAATGCCTGAGCCGGCCTTTGGTGAGGCATCGAGCAGTCCCTGTGGGAGGCCTTGGACGTGAAGTCGCTTGGACACAGGCCGGGACTTGAGGGAATTCTGAGGTTCGAGTGAAACTTAGATTTGTTATTCCAGCCTACTGAATCCCCTAAACCCTAAACCCTAAACCCTCGCTTCTACTGATACTTGTGTGTTACCGCCTCTGAAGTCACGACACGTTTGCGACTACGACGATGGAGACGACGACAGCAACCATCACGACAAGGCTACTGCTGCTGCCATGTTCCTTCTTGTGACGAGCGCTTTTTGTGGTGCTGCTGTTTCTCTCGAATCAGCAACGCCACTCTTCCGAACTGTTTTTCGTGCTGGTTCCCTGGATTGTTCCACCCATGTGGAATTCGGATTCGGATTCATGCTGGTAGTGTTGCTTACTTAGTTCCGTTGTTGTCATCGGGTTGTTACTCGGGTTTTCGAGCCTTGGCTCTCGGTCGACCCACACTCTGGTCTCTTAAAACCCAGCATGTGGAGATAGATAGGCGGTGCATGGGTACTTGGAGGTTCATTGGTAGTAGGGTTATAAGTCCCCTAATATGGGTTATATCCCTACTTACTACCCTGCTGATAACTACCCAGGAACCTCCAAGTATGAACCACGAACTCCTGATCCCAGCACTGGCAGCCGTCGCCTGTCGCACAGGCTGCTGCTTGCGAAAGGGATCCTCAAGCTGGAATAACGTCGAAAATCTCAGGGCATTTGCAGCAGACCCTTCTTGTGCATAGGCTGTACTTGGAGGTTCATGGGTTAGAAAGTCGCCTAATGTAGTAATAATTATAGTTACCCTGCTTACAACCACATTCATACCTACCCATGAACCCTCCCAAATAGCGATTCAAACGTGGATTACGTCAGATCCTCGACGGTTTCTGCCGCCCCTTGCTCCTTAAGGTTTGGTGACTCTGTGTGCAGGTCATGATTTCCTGGTTCTGATTTCAGAGCTCCCCAATGACTTGCTTGGAGGTTCATGGGTAATTATAGGTGGGGTTATAAGTAGGGTAACTATAGTTGTAACCCATATTAGGGGACTTGTAACCCTACTTGTGACTGCCCATGAACCTCCAAGTGTGCTCTTTCAAGAAGGTGGTGTTGGCACCCCATGAAGCCCTCAAAGCCTCGGCGAGACTCTGCTTCGTGTTTGCGTTTCGGGGCTTATAATATATTATAATAGGTTTAGGGTTCCAAGCTTTGGCGCTTGAAATGTCAGCCTTTGGGTTTGGGAGCTTGAGTATCAGTATTACTCTTGTTGTTTTGACGGCGCCTCCATGCTTTGCGGCAACTTCTTCGAAAGACTTCGTTCAGAGCAGCATGCCAAAACAGACCGAAACGATAAACCCCCAGCAAGGCGTGCTTGCTTCTTCCGGGACATTGCATGTGTGCCGCCGGCTCGAGGTTCAGACGTAACCATGAAATCCCCAGTCCATGTTGAAAAAGGGTTTACTATAACAGTTACTCTGTTACTCCCATAAGGCTGGCATGCAGGGTCCAATTCTGGCATTCCCTTTTGCCCCCGTACCTGGGCAGTAGCAGCGCTGGAAGACTGCGGGCCTTTCCGTCGAGATGCTCAAGCAGCAGAGCCCACATCACAACTCAGGATTCAAGCTTAAGATTCACCCAAATGTAGGGGCCTTAATAATTAGAACAGGGTTTTGGGGTCCTTTATAGTATTCTTATTATTACTATTATTATTATTACTATTATTATTATTATTAATTATTATTATTATTATTATAAGGAACTCCCAATTTCCCAGAGCTACTGAGCCAAGGGGACAGCCCCGCATCCGGAAGCCTTCCCATTGCTACCCCCGGCTGTGAGCCATGGCTGCTGCAGGCTTCTTGTCCTGCTTCCTAAATGGTTTAGGGTTTAGGGTTTAGGGTTTAGGATTTAGGGTTTAGGGTTTAGGGGTTTAGGGTTTAGGGTTTAGGGCAGGCTCAAGCCCCTAATCCTTCAGCTTTGAACCGAGCCGTAGCCCCAGCCGCGCGCCCTAGGCGCGACCTCAAGCCCGTTCCAAGCCTCACACTCTGCGGAGCTTTCAGCCAAGATCAAATAAAAGGGATTTAGGCACTTGTGGGCTTGAGGTCTGGAGGATGAGCGGGGTTGCAAGTGTACTTGGAGGTTCATGGGTAGTTATAAGTAGGGTTATAAGTCCCCTAATATGGGTTATAACTACAGTTAACCTACTTATAACCCCACATATAACTACCCATGAACCTCCAAGTAGTAAGAATACTTTACTTTACAACTACATGTAGTGCCCATCAAGGTGCTTCCAACCCGGTCAATACCTACCTCTGAACCTGCAAGTAGCCCTACGTACGCTGATCATGGGCACCTCTTTCCGCGCGGATGGCACAGCACGTCACCATCATTCATGATCAGATTGGGGTTTTGAAGGTATGCTACACGTTAAGTGTATAGAATATAGGGGCTACAAGGGGGGTAGTATGACGAAATCCTCGAAAGGCCCTCCACTATAGTGCAAGGAGTGGGAGGCAGACAAGCGTCAGCAGACCCAAGTTCAAATCTTACACCCCAGGCTGCAAGCCGCAAGCCCTGAACTCCGGGAAGACCCCGATATCGGAATCTTGAGACTACCCCAAACCCTAAACCCTAAACCCTAAACCCCTAAACCCCTAAACCCCCAAACCCCTAAACCCCTAACCCCTAAACCCCTACGAAGCCCCAAAGCTCTGCACCCGGATCCCTTTCGCCGATGTTTGATGTTAGGAAGTGCCGGGCCGAAACCTGGAGGAGGCGTCCACGGATGTGTTCACTCTGCTCGATGGGATTCGGGGTACCTTGGAGTTTAGGGTTTAGGGTTCCTTTAAGGGTTCTTTTGGGGTTTAGGGTTTAGGGTTTACTTGGAGGTTCATGGGTAGTTATATGTGGGGTTATAAGTAGGTTAACTGTAGTTATAACCCATATTAGGGGACTTATAACCCTACTTATAACTGCCCATGAAGCTCCAAGTAGTGGGTCCCGAAACCGTCACAGGTGGTTTCAGGTTTCAGGCTTCCATAGGCCCTAGTTGCCGAGTTCGAGCTCCCATACCTAAACCCTAGACCCTAGACCCTAAACCCTAAACCCTAAACCCCGTATCAGGTTCGAATTGAGGGAAGATTCTCAACGCCTGCGGCAGGGCTTTTGGGGCCTTGGGTTCGTGGAGTTGAGTCGCTTTTCGGTTCGGGACGCTGGCAGGGCCCCATGCTTTGGGGTTCAGGTCTTGGAGCTTCAGGCTTTAGCGAGAGGGACTCGGGTTCAGAGAGTTAGAGCCTAGGCTTCGGGGGTTTGAGCCTATTGGCTTTGAGTCTGTGACTAGAAGCCACTACTTGGAGGTTCAGGGGGTAGTTATAAGTGGGGTTATAAGTAGGGTCACTATAGTTACAACCCATATTAGGGGACTTATAACCCTACTTATAACTACCCATGAACCCCCAAATAGTAGAACCCTAAACCCTAAACCCTAAACCCTATAACCCCACTTATAGCTACCCATGAACCTCCAAGTAGGGTGCATGGTTCAAGCTTTTCAAGACGGTTCGGGCTCGCGAGGTCCCAGCTCAGGCTTCGGACTAAGTCTTAAACTGTACTTGGAGGTTCACGGGTAGTTATAAGTAGGGTTATAAGTCCCCTAATATGGGTTATAACTATAGTTACCCTAGTCATAACCCCACTTATAACTACCCATGAACCTCCAAGTAAGCTTAACGCCTGAGGCCCTTTTTGTTCGATTGAAAATCGAGGCCTTCAAGCGTTAAACTCATCCCGTCAGGAGTTGGGGATCTCAATCTCTCGGTGCTGTCGCGGCGATTCCGGAAAGCCCCTGAACCCCAAAGCCCAACACCCCGCGAACCCTGAAACCTGAAGACTCCAAGATCCCAAACTCCCAAAATCGCAAAATCCTGAGACCCTACATTGAGTTTGGGTTTTAGGGTGGAGGGTAAACCCTAAACCTGAACCCCGAAAAGACGAAGATCAGCAGCGAGGAAGTGTAGGAAGCCTTCCCCCCCTAAGAGGTGAAGCCCTCGTCAGCTTTGTGACGAAGCTGCCAGATGCATTCCAGGCATGAGGACAGGGACTATAGAAGCCTAAGTAACTACCAATCCTATTCCCTAGGGATGAATTATAGTACAGGGATTCTCTCCGCTGTCTGCTCTTATCACATACTCTGTGCAGCTTACTTTACTACGTATTACACTACTTACGACTCGCGACATCTTACGACCAGGACGACGACTGACTACTGCTGCGCTGAATAGTAGGAATCATGTAGCTGGACGAGGATGTCGCATGGACTAATGGGTCTATATGTTGTACGCCGGCTTCCGACAGCCCCTGTTCTTCGGTGTGGGGTGGACAGCAGTGCATGTGAGCCGCGGTCGATGCGCTGGGTTCCAAAGTTCGAGCATGTCCCACTGTTTTCGGGTTTGTTGTGATTTAAGGTCTTCTTTTCCGAAACTCCGATGCAAGCTTGCGAGTAATGTGACACTAGCTCATATGTCTTGTGTGCACGTGTGGTGCTTCTCGTTGTTGGTACAAATAATAACTTCCCAGTGCTCATGGAATGGTTTCCGGGCGGTTGTGCCTTGGACCGCCCGAGTTCCATCAATTGTGTCCAACAGACGAAGTGATGCAGGTGCCTGAGGAGGAGCTGGTGGTGCCATCGAACCTTGAGCGATACGGCCTGTCTGAGGCAAGCGCAGGGATTCCCAACTACCTATGTGATGGCGGCACGAAAGAACTTCGACACTGAAAAAGACGCTGATACTGTTTTGAAGACGGGATTGGGGGAAGATGTGAAGACGAGCGTGATGACAGCCTTTCTGACTATACTGTTGTTGTTAAAAGTTACTGCTGCCGAAGGTTGGGGAGCGTGGTGGTGATGATGGTGAGAGTGCTGATGACGATCATAACGGCATGAGAGCAGGATAAGGGGGAGGACGAAGATGATGACTGCACCGCAAAGCCCACAGCGGGCTTGGAGGCGAGCTGCCACGCATCACCTCAGTTGCGCTTGACGGCAGGTAGCAGAGACATTAAGCCGAGCTTCCTCTCCGACCTGCGAAACCTGAAGCCTTCTTCCCTGAAGACACCACCGACAAGATGCAACAAGCCCAGAGCACTAGCGTCTCCAGTCCGGCTTAAACCCGAGCCACAAACCTAAGAGCTTGCAATTAGAATGGGCTGAACTTCAAGCCAGGATGGAGACCCAGCATAACAACAAAGCATTTGTGATACACGGTACATGTGGCCTTAGTTATGAGAGCTAGAAAAAGTAATATTGGCTTTCATAAGGTTAGCCAGATTCAAACCTTCCTTTTCAAGCCCCGGGCAGGTCGTGAACAGGCTGCTGGCCCGGGAGAAGTCGGTCTCCCAGCTGGCGAATCGGAATTATTGCACGCGCGGGTGTGTGTTTGTGTGTGTGTGTGCGTGGATTGCAGTAACTTGGAGTTGACTGACAGAGGGTTTGAACTTGCTGCCGTCCGGCTCCCCGTCACAGCAACCATAAACATAACAAGGAAAGGTACCAGTCGTCTAGTGGCCGAACAGGAACTAGTTGGAGGTGCTTGGAGCCATGAAGTGCGCAGTGTGCAATGTCGGGACCCGCGGTGATCTGCAGCCACTTATAGCGCTGGGGCTGGGTCTCCAGAAGAAGGGCCGCTTGGATGAGGAATAACATGCCACGAATCGTACCGAATGGTGCTGATGCCAAAGCCAGTTCTGCTGCTGCTGGCTGAATAATGGTTGATGCTGCTGATGATGATGATGGGGAGGAGGAGTATGGTTAGTATGAGCAGGAGAATGATGACGAGAACGACGAGGAGGCTGAACGCGATGATGTCGATTATGATGGTAGCGACTAACATGGCTGTGGAAACGACGTGATGTAAATGGTGATCGCGATGATGAGTAGGTAGTGATGATGGCTATGAGGATGGCGATGCCGATGATATGTCAGCATCATGTTAAGAATACGGCTGCTGCTGCTGGGTGCCACCAGTAGCAATGATAATGGTCATACTTGACAACAGCTGTCTTCGGAATATACGAATGCAGTAGGAGTCCACACAAGATTTATACAGCGGATGCTTCCTCTGATTGCTAGCAGATCTTGCCGAGTTTTCCGGGATCACATGGCCAGTTGAAGAGTCAGCTAGGGGAAGCCTCTGCATGCTTCTAGAGCGATGTTGGACCGAAATGCTGCGAAGCATCCGAAGCTGCTTTGACCCTGTCTTGAAACTCTTGGACATACCGCCTAGCCTTGCAGCGTGCGTGATGCCTTGTCACAGGTTGGGATGTCGTCGTCATTTCCGAAGAGCGCATCAGCAACCCGGCTGAAGACACAGATGCAGCACTGTTGATGGAACTTGTCCACCCAAGCTTAAACCCAATAACGTCAGATATGATTTCAAAATGTGCCCGCCCCTCTGCGGAGAGGGGGCAACCTTGTGCTCAGTTGCCTTTGCGGCAAGGCTTCGGGTGCACGCAGGCTTATGGTTGGCCTGTGCGACTGCATCACTGGAGTCTCCAAGACCCCAAACCCCTAAGCCCTAAACCCTAAGGCCTAAACCCCAAACCGTAAACCCTGAACCAAAACCCTAAACCCTAAAACCTAAACCCTAAACCCTAAACCCTAAACCCAAAGCGGGAAAGCACAAGGACTTGCAGAGTAGCTTGCCGAGTAAGTAGCTTAAGGAGCCCTGGTGGTCATGTAGGGGGTAATGTAGGGGCCTAAATAACTACCTGTACTATTTTGGGGATTCCATCAAATACCTATACTATTTTGGGGGCTCCTTATGCCTATACTATTTTGGGAGTTCTTTGTTATATTTATAATGTAAGGCCACTATATTACCGGATGCAGTTTAATTTATGGTCAATCGCACAGCGCTGGTTGTCCACACAGGGCGCAGTTGATGTAGGGTTGAGAGATGTGGTCTGTAGTATCTCCCAAAAGACTAGACACACACCAGACCATCGACCCAAAGCCTACTTTTGAACCTCTAGAGCACAGGAAACCCCCCTAAACATAAAGGACCCCTAAACCTCTGAACCAAACCCAGGAGCACCGGAAACCCTGAAGCACACAGCTTTTGGAGGGCCTTTGGTGGAGGAGTTCGCTCTGGAGTTTCGAAGTATCGCTGGCGATTCCACCGGAATCATCTTTGAGCAGGATGGGGATGTTTGGGGTTTAGGGTTAAGCTGTCCAGGATTTTGCGTTTGCGGTTTATGGACCATGCGATGGCTTCTGTTATCTATCTACCTATCTATCTAGCTATCTATCTCCTCGATCTATCCATCTATCTATCGGTCCATCTATCTATCTCCTCCCTCTATCTATCTATCTATCTATCTATCTCCCTATCTATCTATCTATCTATCTATCTATCTATCTATCTCTCTATTTATCTATCTATCTCTCTATCTCTCTATCTATCTATCTATCTATCTATCTATCTATCTATCTCCTCTATCTATCTAACTATCTACCTCTCTCTATCTATCTATCTATCTA
>CAJNDV010037585.1:29680-41843 GCA_905221635.1 Symbiodinium sp. CCMP2456 | reverse complement strand
CATGCATGCATGCATGCACACATACAACATAAGTACATACATCCGTACATACATGCATAAATATAAATATAAATATTTATATATATACATATAGATAGGTTATTGTGTACCGTAGTTAAACCGTAGAAGACCCAACAATCTGTGTCCCGAACCCTAAACCCCTAAACCCGAGACCCTAAACCCTAAACGCCCTAAACTCTAAGCCCTTTATAAGCCCTAGAGCCTAAACCCTATAAGCCCTATAAGCCCTATAAACCCTGTAAGCCCCATAAACCCAACAAACCCTGAACCCCAAAAGCCGGAGGCAGAATGTGGACTTTACAAGGCTGTATAGGGTCTCGTAGAGTTTTATGGGGTGCAGGGTTTAGAGTTTAAGGACTTAGGGTTTAGAGTTGAAGGACTTACGGTTCCTGGGCTTAGGGTTTACGAGGTGCTGTTGAGCTGCCCGGTGCCCCTTCGGGTCGAGGTTTGGCGCTTCAGGTTTAGGGTGCAGAAGTCTACCAAGCGCGCCCTAAACCCTAAACCCTAAACCCTAAACCCTGAAGGTCTGACTGGTTTAAGCGAAGTTTCTGGCAACTTCAGGTTTTTTTCCGGTTTTTCACACCCGTAACCGAATGGAGCAGGCATCGACCCATACGACAAGAACCTAAGCCCAATGTTTGGGCCTTGTTGACTAGAACAGCATTATGCTGATTGTTCCATACTCCATACTCCAAGATATACAGGGACTATGAGGGAAAACTGCTTCTGACTATAATTCGACACAGTTCACAATTATTCAGGCTTCGCACGGGCCAGGACATTGAGGGTCCCTCAAGGCAGTAGGGGTTGAGAGGGATCGAGGGAAGAGGGGTATAGTGGACTCGCCTATTTCAGCGTTCTCAGCAAGAATTCAGGGCTTTGGGCCAAAGGTCCGGTTCAGCCCTAAACCCTAAACCCTAAACCCTAAACCCTTCTTGTAGAAGACTTGTACTAAAGCAAGCGTCTTGCGCGGACACTTCCCCTCCCCCCCGGTGTTCTGAGATGGAGATTTGGGGATTTCCGAAAATAGGGGACCCTAATATGGTACCCTAAATAGTAGGATCCTTATTATAAGGACCCCAAAATAGGGTACCCTAATTTTCGGAAACTCCCATTTCTGCTTGGGATCTAGTCAAAGCAAGGAACATCCGCCTGATCGTTTAGGATGCAGCGTTTTGTGTTTCAGGGGCCGAGAGCTCAGATAATGTAGCATAACATACTAAAGTATGCTGTAATAATAGGGTATAATATAGTATATTACGGTAAAATTCAGTGCCATGTAAGATATGATATAGTACAGTACAATATAAAGTATAAGGTAGTTCAACATAGCAGAAGCTGGTATAACATCGTATGTTTCAATACAGTCCAATACGGTACAGTAGAGTATAATACGTATAATGTAGTATGGTATAGTGTAATATAGTTTAGGATAGGATAGTATAAAATACCATAGTAGTACAGTACAGTATAGTATAATTTCGCATAGTTTCGTATAGCTTCGTATAAAGAGTAGAGAGTAGAGTATACAGTATAGCATATAGAGTTAGTATCAAACCCAGATCCCATCTTGGCCAAGGAAAAAGCTGTTGGTCATTGGTGGCTTCCACGAGGTACTTTGGAGGGATGGGTTTGGGTTTGGGACCTCAGGTGCCCGTATTGATCTGGACTACGTTGACACGGTTATGAACCGTAGCAAGGAAGTGACGCAGTGGAAACCCCAAACCGTTAGGACCTTGCGATCTTGGACTTGGGGGTTCAGGTGTTGGGTTTTCAGTTCAAGGATTAACTAAGTTTTGATACTAAGTTTTGAATCTCCAACATGAGGGTTCCAGGTTGAAGGCCGTACGTCGGGCTTCCACAGCTTTGTTCCTTCTCTGTTCCCCCTGGAGAATTTCGACCACTTTGAACCCGAAACCTCTGTGACCCTCGCAGCGAAGAGCCTTAAAGTATAGGGCTTTCCAAGAAGAGTTCACTCCTGTAGCGCCGCAGCCCAGAGGTCCTCACGTCACCCTCAGTTTCTGCGTCTTGGCAGGTGATCATACCACTGCCCACAGCGCCGACGGACTGGCCAGAGTCATTCTTCTTCCCGAATGCCTCTGGGAACTTCTGGTGCGATTTCAGTAGGAGTCGGGCTCGTCGTTGCAGTCGTCCTGGTCCTCTTCGTCAGCGGTCAGTTAGTAGAGGGACAAGGATGAAAGGTTGACGAGGAACGACAGGAACCCGGATGGGGGAGCAGGAATCAGTAGGAAAAGACAAGGACGCAGTGCCCTTCCCGGGCATCGTCTACACTCTTTGGCTTTGGGGTCGTGAGTCATGAGGGTGTGTAATTCACTGTTTCGGGAAACCTACACGCATCCAGGGTTGTATTGTGCATGGCACGCGTGTGGGAGCTTGAGTTGCTGGACTCTAGGAAGCCCAAAAATCCGAAGTCACACGATCTCGCTGAGTTCTTCTTCGTGCCCGACACACCAGCTGATGCGGTGCCAAGCTCGCTGAAATCCTTTCTGGCGCAAGCTGGGTCCAGGACAGGTGCAGCAAGTCCTGGCTAAAATTCTTGCCGTTGTGAACTCTTCAGTGCATTTAGGCTGCTTGTTGTTGTTGGGCATGCAAGCGTATCTCAGAGTTCGAACCGTTACGAGGCCTTGGGGCTTGACCGGAGATTCGCCGCCGAAAGCTCTGGTCACTAGTGCAGGACCTCAGCCCTCCCTCACTCGGCAAATCTCCCGCCTTTCCTGAAAGCCACCAGCAAAAACTCTCGATTCAACAAGGCTTCCCAAACTCAAGCTGTCCTGCAGAAACTGGATCACAAGCGCTATTTTTATAATCGTCGTTCACTCTACTATAGTATACTATGCGATACTATACTGTACTAATACTAACACTAATGCTAATACTAATACTATTACTATTGCTAATACTGATACTGGTACTGATACTAATACTGGTACTAACACAAAAAACAAATTCTAATACTGATACTAATGCTAATGCTAGTACTAATACTTATACAAATACTAGTACCAATACAAATACTAGTACTATACTATGCTATGGTATACCCTCCACTATACTACACTAAACTCCATTAGACACTCTACTGTATTGTACTGTACTATACTCTGTACTCTACTCTTGTATACTATACTATACTATGCTATACTATACTATACTATACTCTACTATACCATACTATACTATACTATACTATACTATACTATACTATACTATACTCTACTCTATACTCTACTCTATACTATACTCTATACTATACTTTATACTATACTATATACTATACTATACTATACTATACTATACTATACTATACTATACTATACTATACTATACTATACTATACTATACCACAGTATACTCTACTACGCTGTATCAGTATCAGAACAATAGGGAGAGTCTCCCCCCAAAGTCGCACTAGGCCGGTCGTGTACCTGGGGCTGGGCTCCATGCCTGCGCCAAGGCCGACATGAGTTCCCGTTTGTTTGTTTGAGATGCCAGCAGTGGCAGGGTTTTACAATTAACTTAGCTTCGGGTTCAGAGTTCAGGGTCTGGGGTTCAGAGTTCGGGGTTTAGAGCTTAGGCAAACTAAGGCGGTGGTGATGCTTTCAGCATGCTTTTGCAAAGTTCAATCTAACCAAGCAGGGAGAGCGCGTGTGAGCCGGTTTGAAGCTTTCCAGGTCTGTTGGGTCTAAGGGAATTGGCCCACCCGGAGCCCACTACTGTAGGGGCCTTAATACTTGCCAATACTATTTTGGGGGTTACTTAGTATATTTATAGTATATTGGGCACCAAAACACAATTGAAATTCTGACGGCCCCTATATTACCCTGTAGCAACCTGTAGGACAGGACTGTTGGCCTTGGGCGGGACTTGGAGTATCCGAGCAGCCTCTTAAACAAAGCCTAAGCCTTAAATCCCTAACCGTTACCCCGAAACCCTAAACCCTAAATCCCTAACCCTTAACCCGAAACCCTAAACCCTAAATCACTTTAACCCTAAACCTTAAACCCTAAATCCCTAACCCTTAACCCCAAACCCTAAACCCTAAATCCCTAACCCTTAACCCTAAGCCCTAAACCCTAAATCCCTAACCCTTAACCTTAAACCCTAAATCCCTAACCCTTTAATCAATCGCAGAGGCCGCAGGAGCTTGTTTCCCTAGCGGAGGCCATCGTCGAGAAGCTCGAGGCAAAGTCCACGGTTTCGGGTTTAGGGTTTCCAAAGTTCTGGGCTCACTGTTTAGGGTGTTTCTGCGGCTAGGGCCGCGGGCTGTAGGCTCAGCGGCCGCTGGAGGGTTCGGCATCTTGTTATCGGCTTCTGCGGTTTGCCAAGAGTTCAAGATTTGCTATTTGGCCGGGTCCATGGTGGTGGTGTTTTCGATAGTTATGTGGGACTTTCCGAAAAGTAGGGGTAGCTCATTTTGGGGTCCTTATAATCAGGATCCTACTATTTGGGGTACTATATTAGGGTCCCCTATTTTCGGAAACCCCCATGTCTGTCTGCTCTTGCGATGCTCAGCCTTTCGTACTCGCGGTCTGACCACACGAGTTCATGGGTGTCGGTTCGGGAAATACCGGACCGCGTGGGGCGCACTGCACAAAACGTGGCGGCTGAGACATCCGTCAGAGCCGGGAGGTGGTGGGGCATGGTGCAGTTGTGGAAGGATGAGTAACAAAGACGGCAACGATTCTCAAATCCGTTTTCATACAACCGTTCCCTCACAGCCTTCCTATTTCAAAGCGGGATCCTTACGTCTCTGCGCATCTTGCTGTCTTAAGTAACTTATATCTCGCATACATCTTGCTTTCGGAAGACGAAACTTCTGCTCATCCACCAGTTTATAAACAAGGCCAGTGTGCCATCAAGTGCCCCCAAGTAATTACTGGGACAATATTATGAGCCTCGTGAGCTTCGAAATACTCTTCATCGATAGTGATGGTGCGTATATCGTAGTTGTCATTTCCAGTGCATTGTACCGCAGAACTTCCTGGATTCATTTACTACGACTACTTGGAGGTTCATGGGTAGTTACAAGTGGGGTAATAAGTCCCCCTACTTTTAGCCCCACTTATGAACCTTCCCAAACCCTAAACCGTAAAAAACCTTATAGAACCCTTAAACGAGCCCTACTCATAACCCGCACATCCAGCTTCTTGTTAAAGGCGTCCTTGTGCGACTGTCTTGCTTCGGAGGTCTCGGCAGTTCTTTGTGCAGGCTGGTCTGACATCTCCTTCAAGTCCCAGGACCTAAAAAACTCCCAACTCTGAGAACGGGGGTACCTTGTTTAGGGGTCCTCAGAATAGATATCTTATCGTATCCTTTGGCGTTGGTTTTTGAGCTTCCCTTGTCTTCTGAGACTCCCGAATTCTTCCACCTCAGAGTGCGATGGTACTGTAGAAGCCTGATGAATAAGGAACACTATTCCTTAGGGTTCCTTTTTATAACCATAGTATAACAACCTCCTATATCACACCACCACGGTTTTGCAAGGGTCTACAGGCTTACGCGGTTTTGGATACTTTCAGCCAGTGTTTGGGTTTAAGGTTCAGAGTCCAGTGCGGAAAGGTTTCACACACAGGAACTGAGGTAGCAACTGAGAGTTTTGGCCCCTCAACCCGGAGACCATGGTGCGTAGTTCGACATTAGGGTTCAGGGTTTACGAGACTTGTCCAAACGCCCTAAATCCTAAGCCAAATTGATGTCTGATTCTGTGCCTTGGTTGTGCTTGCAAAATCAATAATAGTTAGTGATAATAATGATGAGCATCCGAATGTCAGTGTTATAACTTTATAACATCAATTTTGCAGGTAATCACACTATTATCATTGTTAGTACGAAATTAGTGTTACCATTACTACTACTTGCCTAAACTCTTTCAGCTGCACGTCCCCAGACATATAGACTGCAGAGAGGATACGGAGCAGCGGATTCTGGTCACGAAGTCGGCGCCCCACGACTTCCTGCTGCCGCGCTGCCGCGTGCTGCTGCATCACGCCGGCGCGGGCACCTGCGCCGCTGCCCTCCGCGCGGGAGTGCCCAGCGTGCAGCCTGTCATTGAAGAGACCACAAGCTTTCCGAGCAGAGACCCATGGGGTTTCGGCAGTACCTGTACTTGATAAAAGCCGAATTCAGGCACTTCAATGCTGGGCAACAGTACCCTCCAGTATGTGTGTGTATACATACACGGAACATATTGCTGGGTTTAAGGTTGAGCTCAGTGACCGTTGGAGTTAGCTCTACATCTGTAAGAAGGAACCGAAGCTCCAGGTAAATGCTACATCGCAGTATCTTCATTCGTACGTAGCCACAAGGCTATAGTATCAAGAGCAGAAAGATGGACAGCGGCAGCCAGACTCCTCACGTACCAACAACTCGAGCCACTGGCAAGTTCTGCTGATGTCAAATTTTGAAATTGTTCTGACTCTCAGTCTTGGTGTACTACAAGGTCTCGGTAATGCTGTGCTCGCTTGTATTGCGATGCATTGTTGCGATAGTGGGCATTACCATTACCACTGCTTTCTCCGCAGTGTCAAGCAGCAGCAATAATTACCGTCCGGGTCATGCCATACAGCAGCCCCCTGTTCGATGGTGCGCTTCCCCGGGTCATGCAGCCTTTGGCCTTGCCCTCCTTCCGCCCCTTGTCGCCACCTTCGGGGTCAGCAGGCGTTGTTGAGCAATCACTAACTGTAGCAGCAATTCTCCCTGTCACAGTGTTAGCAATCATGATTTTCCATGGTAAAGAGTAAACGCAACAACATTAGCATAATCTTGAACGAACCAAGGACAGTATTTTTCAATAATTGGTTTTGCTTGCTGCCCTTATGTGCACCATGCTATTTATGGTTATGAATCGTGTCTGCGACTTAGGTTCCGATAGCATGCGCGAGTAGTATTCTGAAGGGAACAGTGTCTTTTGGTCGTGGTATGTTACGGTTATGATTCTGATGAAACCTTCTGTTCTTACGCCTCCGTCTCAAAGGTCTTTCGAAGTTGACCCTGCGTAAATTTGGAGAAGTCTTGGATTCTTTTTGACTGGCTAGTGTAGGAATGCTTCGACTACGAGTCACTGCGCTCCGAGGTGCCTGCCAGTGATGCTTGATCAACCCAACAATGCCAAGAACCTCACTCGCCTGGGAGTGGCTACACCGCCGATTCTTTTCCAAGATGTAGCAGCTGGCGTGGACCGCGTGGTGGAGTCGGTGGGACCTTTGGGTTTTTTCTGGCTCTTGGGTGTTGTGGCTTTCGGTCCCAGACTTACGTTTCAAACTGGCAACTTCGTGTATGACTGGGTCAGATTCGCCGCCGTAACGTGCTTTCGGAAGCAGTGTACTCTTCAAGTTGCATGCGTAAAGCACTTCCTTGCTGTGCTTGCAGGTGTACCCTAATCACACAGCCGTTGCCGTCCTCATCCGCGCCGTGGTAATCCGAGGTCCTCGTCGTCGTAGAAGTAGTAGTCGTCCTAGTAGTCGCAGTAGTCGTAGTAGTCGTAGCAGGTCGTTGTAGGTCGTCGTCTTAGCAGTGGTAGTGGTAGCCGTGAATCGTGGTAGTCGTGAAAGTATATTATAGTAGTAGCAGCAGCAGCAGCAGCAGCAGTAGTAGTATCAGCAGTGGTATCAGCAGTAGTAGCAGTAGAAGTAGAAGAAGTAGTAGGAGTAGGAGTAGCAGTAGAGTGGCAGTAGCGGTAGCAGTCGCAGCAGCAGCAGCAGCAGCAGCAGCAGCAGCAGCAGCAGCAGCAGCAGCAGCAGCAGCAGCAGGAGTAGTAGTAGTAGTAGTAGTAGTAGTAGTAGTAGTAGTAGTAGTAGAGCACTAGCAGGAGCAGCAGCAGCACCAGGAGCAGCCGGTATAAATAGAAGGGGCAGGAGCCAGCAGCAGCAAGCAATATCAGTGGCATAGGTATAGAATTAGCAGCAACATCGGTAGCAGGAGCAGACTTAGTGTCACCACCAATATCGTAAACCTTAACGAGTGCATGTAGAAAAGCCTTACACTAGCAAGCCGAATTTTCGTCACGATGACATCGTGTACAGATGTTAACGAGCAGCATTAGCATGGTAACAGTTCGCAAGCACACGCAGCATCAATCACAAAATTGAATGACTTCGAGACGACGGCGAGTAAAGTTGACGGGTGCACGATGGAGGGCATTGGGTAGCCCCAACTCCTTTACGGCAATTCCTGAGCCCTCACAACTCGCTTGCTGCCCAAAGCCCCAAACCCAGAAAACGAGCAGGTGAAGACAGCTCTGGAGTCCTCTGAGATGCGTGCAAAAGCGGAGGCACTTGCAGGCCCCGCAGATTCGAGCTGTGCTTGCTGTGGGTGGTTTGGGCTCTGTGAGTTGAGTGCTTGAAAGTTTGGCATGTGCGAAACCTCAAGCCGCCGCCTCTTAGAACCCAAAGACAGCCTAAATGAACCCTAGATCCTAATTCGGTTCCAGTATACTACCCTTCAACTTAACAACAATTGTCGGGCATCTTGCGTGATGGGCGGTTGACAGCCGTTGTTTGAGCGGTTCTTGCACTCGCAACAGCCCTATTCACGTTTGGGCATACAGCATTGTTCTGCCGCACTTCCAGATGCCAACGGACAGCCGATCGCCGCAAAGACTAAGCATTGTGTGTGCATGGCTCGAACGTGACATGGAACCATGGACGCTAGATCGAGCTCCCAGGACTCTAAGGCCACCGGCGAATTCTGGCCCAGCACAGAATCCACGCCGGAATAGCCAGATGCCAACCCTTAAACCCTACACACCCATCGCCACCTGAAGCCTCAACTTCTTCAACATAGAAGCCCAAGCCTAAGCCTTAAAGTCCCGGAACCCTGAAGCCCAAACCCCAAGTCCAGTCGAACCCTGAAGCCCAAGCCCCAGAAACCTCAGAGAACCCTTATAGAACCCTTCTGCACATCCCACGTCGAACCCTGCATAGAGCCCTTATAGAACCCTGTATAGAACCATGACATTTCAGAGCCTTCTAGAGCCACCATCGCTTTCAGAGGCCGCATCCGAGAGAGCGACGGCGTCTCGAGGGCCATTGACAGGATCCTTCAGGTCTACCCGGAGGGCCGACTCCCCTAAGACAGGTCTGCAATGAAGTTGGGCAGTTGAGATGTTAAGGGCATTTTCTGCGTTTTTGGGTACATACCGTAGGACATACGGTAGGGTAAGGGTTTAGGTAAGGATAGGTATCAGTGGTAGCCCTGAGCCCGAAACTGCTCGTCTCAAGCTACAGTGGAGTCGAGCATTCGGGTTTCAAAAGTTTAAGTCGTAGGATTACGTTTTGGGATTATTGAGCTTCTGGCGTGTCGTCGCTGAAGTTGACAAAAAGCTGCGTTACCGGGTGACTTGCACGGGTGCAACTTCGGTAAATAAGCCAAGCTGCAATGGAAAGCACCAACGCCACACCACCCAAAGTCGGAACCGTGCGTCTTGATACCAATTCGAGCCTGAACCTCCCCGAACGTCTAGAGACTGAAGAAGTGTCCGAATTCTTGAACACCTTATGGGCCCGAAAGCGAGGTTCTACAGGTTGCAGCTGAAGATTTTTAATGCACTTGAGACGGTACTTGGAGGTTCATGGGTAATTATAAATGGGGTTATAAGTAGGGTAACTTAATTATAACCCATATTAGGGGATTTGTAACCCTACTTATAACTACCCATGAACCTCCAAGTAGATAGACTTCATCCTAAGGCATGCCGTAAGACCGCCGAAGATTTTAGCTCCAACGAACCATGCCGGCGCAACCCACGAAACGTCTAAGGAATATAGCATGCTTTGTGACTTGCGAATCATACTCATGATGCTAAAGCAGGAATTGTGAGCCTCTTTGCAATGTTTCCGAACATGGTCCCATATGATACAAGGTGACCATCAGAATGACGGCGCGCTGGGCACGACGATGATGGATGAGGCTGACAGTGAGGGTGACGATGAGGATGGCAACGACGATGATGATGATGATGATGGTGACGATGATGCTGCTGATGATAGTGACTATGCCGGTGATGATAGCTACGATCATGGCACATACAAAGTCACCGCAAATGTTATCGCTGAACTCCAAAGTGACTGATGTAGGGGCCTATTATGATTAGAGTATAGTATACCCNNCCCCCCCCCAAACCCTATTCTACTTATTGAGGCCCCTTTGCTCAGTGGGGTGCAGAGGTTTCGGAGTGCCGAGGCCCGTTCCCTTCGACTTCCTGGTGGAGGGCGAGTTCCTGCGCTCCAGCATCTCCAGCTACCTGGAGGACCCCAGCGGCAAATCTTCTGGGTCGGGTCGAGCATGCCACGGTTTAGGGTTTAGGGTTTAGGGTTTAGGGTTTAGGGTTTAGGGTGGGGGAAGAGACCGAGCCCTACACACACAGTTTCCGGTCTGACTGCAGCCCAGTTAATCACAATCAGATGGATAGGGCCCCTTCTGTTGTGATCGTCATCAACTGTTGGTAGGCTGAGGCGGACTGTAGCAGCCTGAAAAGGTAGGACAGGCACCCAACTGTTTTCGGGCGGACGTCAATGTTGAACAGCCCGGAACGAGGGCTTCGTTTGCAAGAATTAGGTTGTTTCCAGGGATGCCGAGCCATGTGCACGTTGGTTGCAGCCTTGGATGCGGATTCCTCCTGCCAATACTACGGTTAAACTCGAACACTGCATCCCAACCTCTCAGCTTGTGCCCTAAACCCTAAACTTAAGTTCCAACTCCTCCACAGCCGCGTAATCAACAAGTCGCACTCTCGACAGACTGCTGCAGCAACAGGCGCACAAGCTGTCCTCGGAGAAAGTGCTGAAGCTGGAGTTTGTGCCAGGGCCCACGATCGTTTTCGCACAGATGTGTTACCGGGATAAAGCACTCAGCTTAAGTTGCAGGTTGAGTACAGGAAAGAAAGAAACAGACCGGTGCGGCTGCAACTGCTGCTGCTGAAACCTTGTTTGCCATGCAATTGCCGCTTCAGTAGTGCCGCAGGCGCAGACAGCAAAAAGTCATGCTGGATTGAGATGGGGGTTTCCGAAAATAGGGGACCCTAATATAGTACCCCAAATAATAGGATCCTTATTATAAGGACCCCAAAATAAGGTACCCCTATTTTTCGGAAACTCCCAGATGAATCCTTTCGAAAGGCAGAGCACTGACACCACAGCCGTGCAAAGGTTGATGCATCAATATAGTGGTCTGAACAGCTAGCAATATCCCCTTACAGTCTCTAAGACCACAAACACAGGGGTAGTTTTTGTAAAATAGGGTCCCTTTGGGAGTCCTTTTTATAAGGGATGCCGTACCATATTGGGGACCTACAAAGGGACGCTAGTTAAGAGAACTAACCACATGGCTGTAAGGCGGACCTGAAGGCGAACGGATTCAGAATCGCAAGTTACAGAAGCCTGAATAATTACCAACATTAGTCCTTAGGGTTCTAACTATTCAGGCCCCTATAATACAAGACGAGGGGCCGGGTCATCGGCCCTTTTGAAAGTCAGCTCGCGCACTTCTCTTCTTCTTGCTCGCGTTCTTTCTGCTGATAGCCTGCCCCTATACATATGTACGAGAATACTCCCTATCAAATGTTAAAGCCCCTTTTTTGCAGTGATTCAGTGATTCAGTGAAGACACCCCTTCTGCTGCCTCAGGCTCGCACTGCGTGAGCCAGAGCAGTCGACTGTCGACGAGGCGCTCACACACATACAGACATACAGACCTTTCATATATGCATAAATGTACCCTTCTGTATTTTTTTGTATTGCCATCGTTATGACCATCATATTGTACACTGTGAATACTACCACTGTTCTGATTTCGACTTATCATGATGGCTATGAGGATGAGAGGATGTTTATGAAGATAATGGTGTTTATGATGATTTTGATGGTTATGAAGACCGTGACGATGTTGATGGTGTGTTGATTATGATTATTTTAAACGCTTCGCGTCGTCCGCCTCGGCCCGGCCGCAAACAAAGAGGGCCAACGAACTGCTGGTGCCTTGAAGGCGCCGTTGGCGGAGCGGACGAGGACCGGGGAAGGGGAGGAGATTGCGTACAAACAACCAGAGGCCTTTGCTGGGTTTTGGGTTTGCGGAAGCGGGGTGCGCGCAAGGGGCTGGCGGTGGGTGGGAATCCCACCAAATCCATT
>CAJNDV010037583.1:0-10424 GCA_905221635.1 Symbiodinium sp. CCMP2456 | reverse complement strand
CTTCTTCCACTACTTCTACTACTACTACTACTACTACTACTACTAGTACTGCACCTACTACTACTACTACTACTACTACTACTACTGCTACTACTACTACTACTACTACTACTACCACTTTTACTGCTGCTACTACTACTACTACTACTACTACTACCACTACTAGGACTACCGCTACTACTGGCTACTGCTACTGCTACTACCACCACCACAGCAACAACAGCTACTACTATTACGACGACTACTACTGCCTGCTTGTACAGCGAGCATTCCTACCACAAATAGTACTATGTGTACTACTGTACTGCTAGTACTGCCTGTACAACTGGCGCCTTCGGCAGCACAGCCACGACAAGTACTACCCGTACCTTTAGCACTCGCAGTACCAGTAGCAATAACCGTGGCAGTTGGAGTTGAATCTTCAGTTGTAGTTTGACTTATTGTTAGTTTTTAACTGTTGCTGTTGGTGGTGGCCTTGGTGTTCTTGGATGGACGTGATGAGTTTGATGATTCTGGGCAATTTGTTTAAAGCCTTGGCATCGTCGGCCTCGGCCCGGCTGCAAGTGAAGAAGGACAGAGGAAAAAAACAAACTGATTTGCCTGCATAGCCAGTGATGCAAAGCCACACTTGCAGAATTGACTCATGGTCCGACCAAGCGTCTCAAGAGGGAGAGGATGGGGGGGGGGGGAGGGCGTGGGGGGGTACTCTCGGCAAGCCCAGTATCCGCTGGCACATCAAATTTTGACGAGGGGGGAGTGGGCTTCGTTAGGGAGTGGATTGAGAGGTGGGGAAACAGCGATTCCAGGGATTCCTTGTGGGAATCTCCGGCCGCTTCGGCCGGGGCCGAGACGAATTTGTTGATGCGATTCTTGGAGGGCGATGCTTCGCAGGATGATTCCTGTAGTCTCCATTGTAGTTCCTTTTTGGGGATGCCTTATAAACTCGTTATATATATATATATATATATTTGGCTAACCCAAAAAAGAACCCAAAAAAGAACTACAATGGAGACTACAGGTTTCTGGGTTGCTGAAATCGACGGAGCTATAGCCAGGCGACAAGCACTGCAAAGCAATAATCGCACAAGCAGGTCGTCGTAGCAAGTTGGAAAAATGCCAGGCTCGCATTTTATTTAACTTGCCTCGTTGGGCGATTGCCAGAATGCTCTGAACAACAGCGAAGCAGATTCCCAGGGGCAGCAGTCCTCTTGCATCACAACCTCGTCATGAATAAAGTGAGCAGGCTGTGCATCGTGGACAAACCAGCGACACATACATGCAACACGTAAAACGGGTTTTATTCATTGTAGTCAAGCTGCTGAACGTTCGCATCAACAAGAGGCCATTTACCGCCCAAGAATCCGAAGACAGCCAGCGAGGAAAGCTTCAACGGCTCGTACCTACACACCCAGGTATGCTTTTCCACATCCATCTACTGTTTAGGTGCATGATTTGGGTGACGGTCACGATGACGCCGCCTGGAGGCCCAGCAACCGTCGAGGCCTTGCAGCGCAGAAGCTGTTCAGGATTTCGGTAAGTGTTCTCATATGCTTCAGGCTGATACTTCAGGACCGGAAAGATGTGGGAAGTTTTTGAGATTGCTATGAGTCATGACTCTGGTGACAATCTGTTGACATCGCAGGGCCCTAAGACGAATCAGCGTACTACGGCCTGACAGGGCATTGCCAGTGTTCACCTGTTTAGTAGCTTGGTCGTTTGCGAAACCGCAAGTCGCACAGACTACTGTATTGGGTGATTCGGTCAGGAACATGTGCAGCTACATGCGTGCCTCCATTTCTGGGTTCGTCCGCAGTTTTTGTGCTCGCCTTCACGAAAGCATGCATGGAACGACATGCAGGCTAGATCTGAACATGCAGTGCTGGCAAGAGTTTTCCTCTAACTGCAACTCTTACAGTAAAGCCTGCAGCATTGGACCAGCACGGCCGAGCAATGGAGTTCTCCCTCGATCCAAATGATTTAAACCAGGAGGCTTGGATGTACCTTGGCATCATAAGCAGGGAAGGATTGAAGGCTTGAAGGAAGGCTGCCTTGAAATCGTTTCGGCTCGAAAACCTTAAAGCGGATGTGAATCCCGACAAGGTGTGCCGTGGTGGTGCTGGAAGTTCTGCTGGTCGGCAAGAGTCTATGGCTGGTCGTTCAGAAACGCAAATCATTGAGAGACTTTGCATGCAGATGCCGCTGTTTCACCTCATGGTGGTCGCACGATCAGAGCAAGTTCAGCCTGGAGGAACAGAGAGTGATCAATAGCCGGGTACGACAAGCCCGATTGGTGCTGGCCGTCAGTGTGAACAACTATTTCCTCGTCTTGTGGCTGCTGGTCTGTTTGCTGGCACAAATTAGCATCTTTAGAGGAGTGTCCAGGTTCATGTCGGCACAGTTCACGTGGCACAATGTCATCTCTTTGGCTTTCTTTTGCGCTAGCTTCCTTGTTCCGTCGCTGCTGCGTCCCAGCACACTCGATGTGTGGTACGTTGGTGTTATGCTCATAATTACATCTGTGCTGGCACCTACGATCACTACACCAGCTCAGAGCCTCCTGGTGGTGATCGTCTCCTTTGCCTTGGTTCGAATTCCGGCGGTGCTCGGCTGTACCCGGCCATGGTTGGTCTTTTGCTGCGAGATGGGGCTGTATGTCGTGTCTCGAATTCGGACAACCGTCGACGGAGACAACACTTTCGAGTCGGATGTAGAAGTTGGCGCCGCTCAGACAACTTTGTGGGGCTGGCTCCTTGTGTCGGTGGCTGCTGTGGCAGTGCAAAGATCTTTGCAAAACCGAGAAGCACAGGGCTTGCTGATCAGTAACACTACAACTGAGCTGTCAGCGGCTACGTCTCTTCTTGAGCTTACTTGCGATGCGGTGGTGGAGCTCGATAGTGACTTACAGCTTACGTCTCCAGGTGCCGACATCGCTTCTCTGCTGTTGAAGGATTCGAGCGTGTCGCTGCAAGGCAAGTGCTTCACAGACTTTGTCGCGACCAGCGACGAGGCAGAGCGGGCAGAACAGCTTCTGAGGGGCTCCGACAAAGGTGTCCACACGGGGGCTTTCCACACTCGGCTGGTCGATAGCTGTTCCAGCAAGTTCAGAACGGAGGTTTTCCACGTGAGCTACAGCCGACTGGGTGGACAGACTCGCCATCTGCTGGGTTTGCGGGACTTTACGGATCAAGCCTCACTTGCAGGGCGCAGAGCTGTGGACAGCACTGTGGGCCGAGGAGCATTTGAGCTTGAGCCACACGAGGGCCAAGGCAATGGAAAAGATCTGCAGAGCTTGCAGAGCCGATCTGGAGCAGAAGAGACTCGCCACCTTGTCTACGTGCAGATCGACATGGACAGCTTGCAAGTTGTCACAGCATCAGTTCGCACCCCTTTCTTCGCAGGCAAGCCTTTGGATGAGATCTTTGGTGAGGCAGAGATGGACTTCTTCCAGCAGGTCTGGCAGCAGGTGCAAGTTCTTGACCGGCACAAGGAGCTGGCGACCAAAGAGCTCACGGTCACGTCTTTGTACTTGCGGTGGAAGTCCCAGGAGGTCTGCGTTTCTGGGCGTATCGAGGTCACCAAGCAGTCTGATGGCCGGCTTGGCTTCTTGTTCTGCTTTGAAGAGCCTCATGCAGAGCGATCGATAGCATCGACGCCCCGCTCCCAAACACGGTCGAGATCCTCGTCTCGGTCTTCGCGGCGCAAACGCTCTAGTAGCCGCGCGAGCTCGGGACATGGAAGGCGTGCTGGTCATGGATTTCACGCTACGCTTGAATTGCAGAGAGATGCTCCGACTGAAACTTTGCACGCGCGAGCCAGCCTCTAGCGGCGCATCGGCAATTATTGATGCGGCTGTCATCATCCTTACTGCCATGCGGGAGTTAAAAAAAATCTTATGGATGGTTGAAGTTATACGCCTGGTCCTTAGGATAATCCTTCACGGCCACAGCAGGGACCTTGGCTTCCTGAGTTTCACCTTGACCATGTCTTGATGTGCTGCAGAGGTCTGAGACCAGTTCATCAAGCTGCAGCTTATTTAATCAACAGCTCCCAGTTTCGAGTGAGATGCCGGGCCTTCGAGTGTTCCCTAACGTCAAGCCTAACCTAAACGAGGGTTCAAAAAAAAAGAACCACATGACCTGATATCGGCTACGTGACGAGCTTGCTCTCGCCATTGCAGCAGGTTGTACAGTGAGAGCCGCTGAACAATGCGTTTCCCGTCATCCGCCGGGTATTTAGGTTGTATTATTCGTCGAGCATGCAGGGTGGGTGTGTAGCGCGATTTGATTCCCCACAGGACGTGCAGGAAACACCGATTTTTGGGGCCCAAACGAACCGGCTACGTCGTACTACGTGGCCATTTGCAAGAGGCAACGGGTTCGACCTGTAGTCTCCATTGTAGTTCCTTTTTGGGGATACCTTACAAACTCGTTAATATATATTTGGTTAAACCAAAAAAGGAAGTACAATGGAGACTATAGGTATGAGTGGACGACCAAGTAAGTTTTGCAGTTGAGCGATTTTCATGGTTGAGAAGCCGCAAACCAGATGCAAAAAGCAATGAAACTCGACTTGAATCAGGACTTGGCTTCCATCTATTGGATTTGCCATTTTGCCTGCCCTGCCTAGACCCTGGATTGTAGAGCCTGCTCTATGTTATCTTTATGTTTTGATTGTCTTATTATACAGGATCCAAGCCACAAGGCATTAATCAGGGTTCCTAGAGGGTCAGCTGAACGTCAACCTCGAGAACACCATATGATGTAGGGGCCTTAATAATTACCAAGAGTAGTGTGGGGGTTCCTGATTATAAATACCTGTCGTCTCCATTGTAGTTCTTTTTTGGGGATACCTTAAAAAACTCTTAATATATATTTGGTTAAACCAAAAAAAAGAGAGCTACAATGGAGACTGTAGGTGTAGCATAATATACCCCAAAACCCTATTCTAACTCTCAAGGCCCCGACATTAGGGGCAAGCCTTGCTACCCAACATCAACTACCCCCTAAACCCTAAACCCTAAACCCTAAACCCTAAACCCTAAACCCTAAACCCTAAACCCTAAACCTTACTCCTATCACTTCGCTCTGGAAGATCTGAAGTTGGACTCCCGACCTGCTCTTTGGGGTTTAGGGTTGAGGGTTTAGGGTTTAGGGTTTAGGGGTTTACTTGGAGGTTCATGCGTAGTTATAAGTTTGGTTATAAGTCCCCGAATATGGGTTATAAGTATAGTTACCCTACTTATAACTCCATTTATACCTACCCATGAACCTCCAAGTAGGGTTTAAGGTTTAGTGTGACACCTCTTCCTCATTGCTTGGACCCAGCAAAAAGCGGGAACACCCTGCAGGGTAGAAGGAGGTTTGCTTTCGTTCCATGCTGGCAACTGTCTCTGCACTCTCCTAACCCTTACCCTGTCCAAGCTGTGAGTGTCGAAGACCGTGTCAAACATTCGGTCCCCTTTGATTGATTCTACCTGTAGTCTCCATTGTAGTTCCTTTTTGGGGATACCTTATAAACTCGTTAATATATATTTGGTTAAACCAAAAAAAGGAACTACAATGGAGAGTATAGGTAAATTCTAAATAAGGTTCCAGACAACACGAAAGCAATGCCGGCTTCGGGCTTGAACTTATCTCTCGTCATTTAGCTACAGCTTTTGTCTGTGCGGCTGTGTGTTTTCGAGTAGTCCGACTTCTCGGGATTGGGAAGTTCGGCTTCAGGATATTATCGATTTACTCAGAGCTTTGGGAAGATACTCCTTTTCGTGCCATTTGGGGATCCGTTTACCTCCGGTGCGGACATTCCGTAGACCCCCCATCTGTCCTCGATGTGCACGTTTTGGAAGTTTGACTCGACCTTGAAGGATCTTCCGACCACCGACTCGTGGAACTGGTTACTTGGAGGTTCATGGGTAGTTATAAGTTGGGTCATAAGTCCCCTAATATATGGGTTATAAGTATAGTTACCCTACTTATAACCCCATTTATAACTACCCATGAACCTCCAAGTAGGATTCATCCGCAGCCCATGTGCTCGTCTTTACACGCGACCAACAGCAACAGAGCATGCGTCGAAAGGTAGTCTCGCTGCCTAGTGTCTTGCCGTGCTGGCAATCGCATAGCACCCTTCACCTTTCAACCAGCTCGGACAGCAATGGAGTCTTCGCTCGATCCTGATGGCTTAGACAAAAAGGCTTGGCTGCGCCTTGGCTTTGCTGACAGACAAAACTGAGGCATGCTTCGAAGGCGGATAGAAATCGGAAGGAGGCGGCGCCCTGAACCCAAAAACCCTAAAACACGTACGTTACGTTCATCTCCTCAAAGCGAGAGTGGGAAGACAGGGGATGAGGACCGAGGAAATGAGGGGAACGAGCAAAAGGGACACTGCACCTTGGACTGCCCACGGTCTGGAGCCCTTCCTATAGTCTCCGTTGTAGTTCCTTTTTTTGGTTTAACTAATATATATATATATATATATATATGAACGACTTTATAAAGTATCCCCAAAAAGGAACTACAATGGAGACTGTAGGTTCCATCCTTTGGTGGAAAGCTTTGCCCACTTTCAGCCCCCTTGAGCTCAAGTGTTCCTTGGCCCTCACCAGACCACCTGCCGAACCTTGTGAATTCCACTTCGCTGAAGCCTTCATGCTAGGGATCTCACCCCGGACGCCAGTGATACAAGCAAGCCGATGGAGTGGGTGATGTAACCTACGTCTAGTAGTGTAATACTTCATGTGTTGCTGATGGATGGTTGGTGTGTATGTGTGTGTGTGTGTGCCAGCGTGAGTGTGTGTGTGTGTGTGTGTGTGTCTGTGTGTGTGTGTTGAAGCAGGTGCGATCAGTATTACCAATTAGTTCGGTTCGATCGTGTTAACCAAGCCAACTCTGCTTCATATCTAAACGCAAGCTGCGCACGATCAGATGAGTTTTAAATTGTCTGCTGTTGGTCCACTCATGGTTGACGCGGGCTTTCACCTCGTGCCTGTAAGAAACTCTGTTGAAGTGACGCGACGAACCAATATTGCAGGCCAGGAGCAGGGATCGCAACAGTTAAAACAAACATATACCTTAAAGTCCCTAATTATAGCAATTCGATAATGTACCCAAAAGCCCTTTTCTCATTGACTGAGGGATTTTGTGTTCTTCGCAGTATCTTGTGAGACCCTTGCAGACATATGCGCCATCCTTCAGGAGCCCTTGCTGCACTGCCCGGGCCCACCATGAAAACGAAGATCAGGCAAAACATCACAAAGCACACCCTAAACCCAAAACGCTAAACCCTAAACCCTGCAGAATCCCCCCAAACCCAAAACGCTAAACCCTAAACCCTGCAGAATCCTCGTGAAGCTCAGGTATGCTGTGACAGTGCTTGAAGTGATGTTGCTCGGCAAGGTTCTGTGGATGGCAGGCCAGAAACGCAAATCGCTGACGGCTTTTTGGCGCGGATGCCGAAGTTGCACCTCATGGTGCTCGCCCGATCATAGCAAGTTCAGCCAAGAGGAGCTGAGAATGATCAAGAGCCGGGTACGACAAGCCCGTGCTGAGATGGCAGTCAGTGTCAACAGCTATTTGCTAGCTTGCTGGGGATTTGCTTGCCTGTCGGTTCAGGTCAATATGTCTCTAGGCACTCCGAGGTGGATGTCACCGCAGTTCAGTTGGCTTTGCGCCGTTCACCTCTGCTTTTTTGGTGTTGGCTTCCTTGTTCCACGCGTGCTGCGACCAGGCACGCTTGATATGTGGTATTTGTGCGTCGTGATGCTGATCGCCTTGACAATTTCGCCCATAGCTACCACGAAGGTGCAGAGCACTCAGGTGGCCATGGCCTCATTTGCAGTCGTCCGGGTGCCTGCTGTACTGGTTTGCACAAGGCCATGGTTGGTAGTCGTTTGCGAGATGGGCATGGTGGCTGAAACTCAACTGCGGGCCTTCACAGGTACTTATTCGGCTGAAAGCCACACCAGTTACGAGTCCTCCCAACTCAATCTCGGTCAGACCACTTTGTGGAGCTTCATGCTTGTGTGTCTGGCATCCATAGCAGTCGAGCGAGCGTGGCACAGCCGGGAAGCGCAGGGTTTGCTGATTAGTAACGCGACAACGGAGCTGTCAGCGGCTACGTCTCTTCTCGAGCTTACTTGCGATGCGGTGGTGGAGCTCGATGGTGACTTACAGCTCACGTCTCCAGGTGCCGACATCGCTTCTCTGCTGTTGAAGGATCCGAGGGTGTCGCTGCAAGGCAAATGCTTCACAGAGTTTGTCGCGACAAGCGACGAGGCAGAGCGGGCAGAACAGCTTCTGAGGGGCTCCGACCGAGGTGTCCACACGGGGGCTTTCCACACACGGCTGGTCGATAGCTGTTCCAGCAAGTTCAGAACGGAGGTTTTCCATGTGAGCTACAGCCGACTGGGTGGACAGACTCGCCATCTGCTGGGTTTGCGGGACTTTACGGATCAAGCCTCACTTGCAGGGCGAAGAGCTGTGGACAGCACTGTGGGCCGAGGAGCATTTGAGCTTGAGCCACACGAGGGCCAAGGCAATGGGAAAGATCTGCAGAGCTTGCAGAGCCGATCTGAAGCAGAGGTGAACCGACTAGAAGACACTCGCCACCTTGTCTACGTGCAGATCGACATGGACAGCTTGCAAGTTGTCACGGCATCAGTTCGCACCCCTTTCTTCGCGGGCAAGCCTTTGGATGAGATCCTTGGTGAGGCAGAGATGAACTTCTTCCAGCAGGTCTGGCAGCAGGTGCAAGTTCTTGACCGGCACAAGGAGCTGGCGACCAAAGAACTCACCGTCACGTCTTTGTACCTGCAATGGGGTTTCAAAGAGGTCTGCGTTTCTGGGCGTATCGAGGTCACGAAGCAGTCTGATGGCCGGCTCGGCTTCTTGTTCTGTTTTGAAGAGCCGGATGTAGAGCGATCGACAGCATCGACGCCCCGTTCCCAAACGCGGTCGAGATCCTCGTCCCGGTCCTCACGACGAAGCACCCCTCGTGGTCACTTGAGCTCGGGGCACAGAATGTGGCGTGCAGAGAACGCACTTTCCCTGTGAAAAACTCAGTGACGTCTCCTGCAACCCTTTTCAATGCTTTTTCCGACGGCAGCCACTTGCCCGAATGGGCTCATGAGTTTTTCAAATTTGAATTGTATTTGAATTGTTTCACAATTGCCACATGGTAGAAACGAGCTCAAGATGATGGTCTGATGGACCTTGCCAGCTGGGCAAAGAGCAAAACTCAGGTGTTAACAGTTGAGTCGAACATGTCCAGAGCACAGGGCGGATTGCCACGTGTGCGAGACAGCTGTGTAAAGCTTCCTCATAGGGCACATGCGCCTCGGTGTGCATCCCTCAGTATTCCGATGCAGGTGCTTCAAGCGTAGCAGTCGATGACTTCATCTCCGTTTCTTTGGCACCTGCCGCCGCCAAGCACGGGTGCCTTGGTCAGAGTGTTAAACCCGATGGCCCGGCCATGCAAGATGGGAGTTTCAGAAAATTAGGGTACCTTGATTTTGGGGTCCTTATAATAGGGATCCTATTTTTCAGGGTACTATATTAGGGTCCCCTATTTTCGGACACCCCTAGATGTACATGCCGGGAATAGTTTCGGCAGGCAGTGGTGCGCGCGAATCTTGACATTGTTCCGTCCGGTGTATTTTCACTCAGCTGCAGCTCCCGGCATGCATATCCGGCATTACAATGGGTGCGCAATCATGTAAAGTATGGCACTCCCCTTGTAGAAAGGCGTCGAAGAAGCAAAAGTTAGCAATAGGCCTGATTGGGCTGTCTTGTTCTAGTATCTTTTTCAGCACATATTAAGGCAGCAGGTGTAGGGATACATGAATATATATATATATATGCACACACATAGTCTTACATATACATATGCATACATCTACAGACATGAGGCCCGTATGTATCCATGTAAGCCTTCCTGCCTTCTTGGGAGTTCCATGGTGTTCTTAATTTCTCCTGCTGGTTCATTTTGGTTTTGTGTTTTTGGGTTTCCCATGTTCTCCTCTTCCTACTCACCTAGGAAATACAAAACAGATTATGAACTCAACTGATTTCCATTAGTTTCCGATAGGTTTTTTTCTCAGGTGTTCTTTGTTCCGGCTATGTTTCCTATGTTTTCCTGGGGGGTTTACTGCATGATCCTCGGTTTTGTCCGTACGGTTCCTGTAGTTCACTACCAGGTTACGGTTATTGTCTGGCCAAGGTTGCAGAAAGCCACCTTTGCGCATAACGCACGTTCAATTTCACAGCGTCACATCTTCCATCTCTCTGCTGCATTGTTTGAACTGCCTGCATGTATGTATGTATGTATGTACGTACGCATGTATGTATGTATGTATGTATGTATGTATGTATGTATGTATGTCTGTGTGTATGTATGTATGTATGCATGTATGTATGTATGTATGTATG
>CAJNDV010037582.1:0-16207 GCA_905221635.1 Symbiodinium sp. CCMP2456 | reverse complement strand
TCTATCCATCCATCTATCCATCTATCTATCTATCTATCTATCTATCTATCTATCTATCTATGTATCTATCTATCTATCTATCTATCTATCTGTCTATCTATATATATGTATATGTATGTAATATCTATATCTAAATATAAAATATGTATTATGCAATAAATAAATTCGTAACCAAATAAAAAACACATATGTATATATATATATATATGTGTGTATATACAAACTAGCGAAAAATAAATACATCTGTATATATATATATGTATGTGTATACTGGTGTACATATATATATATATATTTAGAGACAGCCCTGGCGAAAGAAAGAGAGAGAGAGAGAGAGAGAGGAATGTATGTGGCTCGGCTTTCATGAACCATGATCAATAGCCCTGGAGCAGGTCTCCTGGAAGCAGTTCGAAGACATCCTTGGTGCCACGGATCCGTCACAGGCAACAGACTAGACCCCCTCGGTTCGGTTAGGGTTTAGGGTTTAGGGTTTAGGGTTTAGGGTTGAAGGTTGAACACTGCTGGATGTATGTTTCAGCAGATTCTCACGGCCTGCTCAACCCAAAACCCAAAAGACTGCTAGATCTCCAGCCCGAAACCCTTAAGCCCCAAACCCTAAGCCTTCAACCCTAAACCCTAAATCCTGGCCCCTAGAGACTTAAGCCTTAAACCCTGATCTCGGTCGTGCCCCATGAAGCGGTTCACACCAAAAAAAGCGGCTTCCAGCGAGGCCCGAGTCGACTCCATACGTGGTCAGCTCTTCCACCATTGGCAGGCAGCAAAGTAGGCCGTTGTCGTACAAGCTACTGTATATACTATACTATACTATATTATACTATACTATGCTATACTGTATTTTTCTACACTATACTATACCTGTACTCACGAAAGCTTCCTTCTGGGAAGCTTGAGTTTAATACCCAGCTTTGCTGCTTGAGCTGCAGGGGCCTGGGGAGTGGAAGGGGCCCAGAAGTGCACCACTCGCCTGCAGTGAATCCCCATGCCTTGGCTGGATTGGAGGAGGCCCCGCTGGACCTTTTTTGGGTTTAGGGTTTAGGGTTTAGGGTTTAGGGTTTAGGGTTTAGGGTTTAGGGTTTAGGGATTTCGGGAAGGTTCGGGAAGGTCCGGGAAGGGTCTATTTGGAGAAATAGGACCCCCATGATGCTGATGATGCTCGTCCTGGCTGGTCTAGGGGGTGGACCGGGAGGGGGGGCAAGGGGCCGTGAAGATGGAGGGTCCATTGTTCTAGAACGCCTGAAGGGCTCGTTCCTTCAAATTCAGAGAAGAGATTTTGAAAATGAATCACAAGACCTGGAAGTCCAGGTCTTGACCATGCAGCCTACACTCTTGTTCTCTATGCCCGACATAAAGCCTCAAGCCTCAACCCCGTCGTGAGGTCCTTGCCACATGTGTCGAGCTGGCCGAATCAAAGCTAGGCGTCTGTCTTGACCGTGCAGCAGCGAGCTTTCGTCCACCCTTCTTGGGGCACACCAGTTGCCCCATGCTGCAATGTAGGCTAAAGGCTTCTGGGGAGGGAAGCATCGCCAAGATAGCTGTCGGTGGTTATATTTATTCAACTACTTACTAGTTTACTACATTATGCAATGTTATACTAGATTTGTAGGTCCATGGCTTGAACCTTGAAGGAGTGTGGGCTCAGCCATCAGCCCACTACAACGGAGCCAGTTGCCCGGACGACTGAAAGTGCATTAAAAGCCTTGTGACTCTTTCGCCACGCTCAGACTGAGACTCTCAAACATGACAGTCTTGCATGTGGGTGGTTGTCAAAATTATGGTCCCTTTTTGGGTCCTTATTATAATACGGCACCTATTATTTAGGGTACCCCAAAAGGGACCATAATTTTGACAACTACCCATGTGTATTTATATACACACATACATACATGCATACAATCATACAGGCAAACAAGCATACATACATACCTATTGTGCCAAGAGTAATAAAGCTAGTAACAACAAATACATACACATATTGTATGTACGGAGACATATACATATACATATATACATTGTTACACACACACACATATATATATATATACACACACACACGCGTGCACACAGGCACGCACACTTTAGAGACACCTATCAGTCATGGGATATGTGTGAATCCGCCCAGCAACGCGGTGCACTTCTCGGCCGGCGCGCTGGAGGCGTTGAGGGAACGCATGTTGTGCCGTCCTCGGCTTTTCTTAGTCGTGCTTGTGCAGAACTCAGGATGCAACCGTTGGGGTTTAGGGTTTTAGGGTTGGGTCTGCACTGCTCCATTCGCCCACGCTGCAGCTTCTGGAAATCCTTCGCTGAAGCATACGAGGGAGACATCGGAAGGCCAATCCAGCGCAGGCGCCAAGAGTCACAGCAGATCACCTGAACCCTAAGCCCGAAACCCCTCTTCCCACATTTTTGCGGATGCCGAGTCGGGACAACAGGCAGAAGGCTTGGAGGCTTGGACGAGGGAGGCGTAGACGCCGAAGAGCCTTTCCTTCTAGACTCGTGCAAGATGGGATGGACACAAAAGCTCGTACCCACACCCGTGGTTGCCAAGATGAAACAGTTTCGTATGTCTGGACAGGCAGCGGAACGCACAACGATACGAAATGGCAAGAACTAGGCACACACTTCTAAGTTACGAGAAGCTTGCGGAGAGCAATTTTCCAAAAACTCATCAAGTCCGCCCCGGTTCAGTGAAGAGTGGCACTGGTAACTCCTTTGCTCTTCTCGTCTCTTCTCCCAGCGCCATTCATGAAGTTCCCTCGCTTGCTGGTTGTAGAGCACATGGGTGCGTGCTGAAATAAGAACCTAGAGACTCCAAAACCCCTTAATTAAGGAATATACCTTAAATTATAATCGGATCCCTAATATGATTTGAGGTATATTCCTTAATTAAGGGGTTTTGGAGTCTCTGGGAAAGCCAGCCGCAAGCCGCACCTGGTCTAGCTCGCGCTCTCCTTCTCTGTCTGTGGGCGGGCTGCAGGAGGGCGAGGCAGTTTCTCAGATGTTGTGCCGTGAGGTGACATTCGGTGGACCTGTCGGAACTGCTTTTGGCTTGCCATTTCAACTACACATGGTTCTGTCGTAGCAGTTCTTTTTCGGGTATTTCCGGTAAGGAAGTGTCAGGCTAAGGCAGGCTGCTCATGCGTAGTCATACATTAGTCCCACATGCGCTACGGCCCCCGCCCGTGACACGTCACAGCTGGGCCAAGGTGGACTGGATGTCGTCTGGAAGATGATCCGCTCGGTCGCTTGCTGCTGTCCAGTGGAGTGCGCCGGCATCGGGGAGTCTTTTATCGACAGAATCTGGGGGCAAGCGGTTGTGCTTCGAGGTCGTGGAACCCGATCATCTACTATACTATGCTATGCTATACTATGCTATGCTATGTTAGAATATACAATTACAACACAATGTAATATAAATATGCAGACAGAAAGCAACATGAGCATGGATATAAACATACACATATGTATAAGCGATAACACAACTGTATTTCAGATATATTACAGTGCAGTACAATACAAGATAAGAAATGCAATATACGATAAGATGATGTTACAATATGTTACATAGCATAATGAAAAAACATGTCATAATATAATATAGCATAGTGTTCTATACTACAACTGAAAAGACTACGAACGCACACTACAGTCTAGCATGGTAAAATAATATACAACATAGTCTAATATGATATAATACAATATAATATAACATAATACAAACTAAGCCAATATAACAATATAGTATAGTGTAATGGTAGCATATATGAAGACCAAAATGCTATAACACCACACAGTGCAATATAATCCCATATGACATAAGATGAGATAAGGCAAGCTAAGACAGGATAACACGATGTAAGATAAATAAACCCTGAACCCTAAACCCTAAACCCTAAACCCTGAACCCTAAACCCTACATCGGCGTGCTTTAAGAAAGGATGCCTGCACGAGGCGCTGTGCTCGGGGCTGAGGACCCAAAGAATCTGAGGTTTTTTTTTAGGGTTTAGGGTTTAGGGTTTAGGGTTTAGGGTTTAGGGTTTAGGTTTAGGGTTTAGGGTTTAGGGTTTAGGGTTTAGGGGTTCAGGGTTTGGGCTTGGACCGGAATTGGGATGCTCCATTCCATTAGGCTGCATAGCTGGTTCTTGCATCGGGTTGGGGTCTACTTTATGTGACTATCCCTGTGCTAGGTACCGCAGCACATCTTGGAGCAGTGGATGGAGAATCCAGATGTGGATGGCTGGTGCATAGGCTTGGGTTGCTTGTTTAGCTGACAGCCGACAGCAGCAGAAGCCCCAGACATGCACTTTGCAGCGCGGTCAGTTGAATGATCGCAGGCACGCGGCGCGTGTCTGGACCACTTTTCGCCTGCACAGAGGCCTGCATCGGGACGGAACTGTACAGGCAAAGACGACAAACAGCACACCGCAGCATACCACGACAGCTAACGTGAGGAGCAGAACCAACCGAGATCGAGTGGTTCACGACAAGGCCTGCGACAGAATTTGCAGACTCAGTGCAGGCATGTGACACGGCAACCTTCCGAGATTCGGCGCTCCGGTATCTGCGGGACAAGGCACTCCAACTTCAGATACGAATGTTGCTTATTGATGCATACGGTCCAGGCTTCCTGATGCACCTGCCAGACACTGTGGCTTTTAGGAATTATGTTGTTAGTCTTGCTCGCCTTCAAGTTACTCCAACGCTTTCTCGGTTGGACTACTGACTACTGGATTTGTTGCTTGGGAGGGCTAGTCGTAGAAGCGCGGGAGACTCATAGCACCTCGTCCATTGATCAGTCGGTCGCTACAGCAAGGTTTGATGATCCTTTCTACGAATCTACTGAATGCCCTTAAGGGGGTAGTGGAGGGGCTTCGAGCCTGCTTCCCCGTTTGTGTCTGTTGAGCAACTCGCGAGCGTGCAAACCCAGAAACACTGAAACCGACAGACTCACGCTTTAAAGGCTGAATTCTCAAGCCCCTGAACCCCAAGCCTGTAATCCTAAACCCTAAACCCTAAACCCTAAACCCTAAACCCCTTTAACAACCAGCTTTGATTAGAGCACCTTTCGGGTTCGGGTCTGAATTGGTGTAGGCTGTAGCCAGTTTCACCGACCTCTGCAGTCCTCTGCCAAAAACCCCCTAATTTCTGTTTGACAGCCACCACGGTGGAATGAGGCAAAAGATGGGCCCATAAAAGGTTCGTCGGTCTTCATAGCGGCGGTTTTGTGGATCTGCTGCGCCCGGACCGGTCCAGACCCGCTTCTTGTCCCATGGTTTAGGGTATAGGGTTTTGGGCGAAATGAGGCTTCATACAACCATGGGCCTTCCTCAAGAGATCTGGTGGTAGGATCCTTTTTCAAGATGCCCTGCCTTGCAAAGCTTGTAGAGACAGGGCCCAACTCAGTATCTCGTCACAAAGGAGGAGGACCACCTTTGATACCCTAAACCCTAAACCCGGAACCGCTTGTAATGTCCGATCACGCGAACATCTCCGAAGGGCGAGATACTGCACTGCTGGACGCTCTCAGCAAGGCCGGAAACATGTTCTGGCAGGTTGCTACGTCATGTAACAGTATATTTACCAGGTAACATAATGTGAGACGATGTGTAAGATAGTTATGGTACAGTACAGTATCGTACCTGATGTGTGCACACTTGCATACACGCAGATCCCGCCGCAGCAATGCTCGAGATTTGTCATTAGGGGCAGCGAGTGGTACTGCAGGATCAGACAGGCGGTCTCAGAAGCCACAGAACCCACAGGCAGACATACACAGCAAAAAAGCCCTCAGTTCTTCCATTGGCTTGAGAGTCCCGGACCATGCATCGTCTGCCGCGCCGGGTTCTAGGAGCCTATGCTTTCGCCGAGGGAACAGGCGGCACGAAGAGCCGTGTGCAAGCATCCTTGTCCGTTAAGGGAACTCCAACATGCGCAACCCATCAGGCTTCGTGCATCATTGGTACGTGAAGCGAGACTTGGCCTTTAGCCGCAGTGCGGGCACCGGCATCTCATGATTGCATAAACTCTAAACCCTAAACCCCTAAACCCTAAACCCTAAACCCTAAACCGTCGCAGAGCGTTTGTGCTGCGTTTTGTGCTTCCGCGCGGTTTCCGGGGAGCAGGATCGGAGGCTCAAAGCTTGATTGTGCAGATTCCCAGATGCAGGGGAGTTTAGGGTTTAGAGTTTAGGGTTTAGGGTTTGAATAGACGGACCAGCCAGGCGGCCCGGAAAAATCCCCCTGCCAGCTTCGTTCTTTTCGTGTTTTCTGCGGGCTCAAGCCTCAGATTCTCAGTTCTTTTCGCTTTCACAGAAGACGCCGGAAGCTGGGCGTCTGATGGCTGCCGATTTCTTTTAGGGCCTTGAAGGGCCCTTAGGGTTTAGGATTTAGGGTTTAGGGTCTAGAATTTAGGGTTCAGGGTTTAGGGTCTAGAATTTGGGGTTTAGGGCTTAGGGTTAGGGTTTAGGATTTAGGGTTTAGGGCTTCGGGTTTAGGATTTAGGATTTAGGTTTAGGGGCTTCCAAAAGCCCTAACCCCTAGCCCTTAACCCTAGACCCTATAAACCATGAACCCCCAAAACCAAACCCCCAAAAGCCATAAACCCTGAAGCCCGTATCCCTCCGGCAAGGCCCCTCTTTCGGGTATCCTGAGGACGTGCGCGGCGCAGCGAAGCGCCACAGCACGCCCCCGCGGACGAAGAGTACGGTCGCCGGTTTCTTTCTCTCGCACGCTGTGATGGCAGTCAAGGCGATGGGGGTGGAGCCGGGTTAATGTAAGAGCCTTAACAATTTAATTTAAATAGGGTTTGGGGGTATACATAGTATAGGTAATTATTTAAGCCCCTATATTTTGGTTTAGGGTTAAAGTCAAACTGGACGGTTGCGGTTGTCGTCGCAGATCCCGTTTGTGAATCGACAGGAGTAAGGGAGATCAATGGAGTATAGCCCTAAACCCTAAACCCTAAACCCTAAACCCTAAACCCTAAACCCTAAACCCGTGAGACTGAGCCCTCGGCCCGAGTTCCTGAGGCGACTTCGACTCCCTGGCGTGCGCGCGCTTCCTGCGCCATGCCTTCTTTGGAACGCCGTGTGAGGCACTTTCCCGCGAGGCCCGGAGAGACCGAGAGGGAGAGGTCGGCTCTTCTGTCACTTCTCCGTTTGCAGGGACAGTTGGTAGTGAGGGCTTTTTGCGCAGGGTTTCAGTGCGGAAATCTCGCTGGTGAAGTTCAGGGCTCAGCGGCTTCCCTTCCTTACCAGAGGTGGTCCATCGCTGGCTTCGCAGCCACCTTGGAGGACTTGGAGAGGCGGAGGATGCAGCCGAAGCCTGAGTAACGTCCTCTCACGGTAACCGACCCTTACGCCCTTACGACCAATGGGTTTCCATTGAACACACTCTGCAGATATCCTCGCTGGAAGCTGCACTTGGCCCCTTCGCTCCAAGCATGCGAGGCACGTGCCCAATCACGGTGGATAGGCCGCTGTTTGAAACTGCTTGCAAGCCTTGAGAGGCGTGGTGGCGCCTCCGGCGTTTGTTTTCGGCGAGGGATGGGCCACTTGGACTTGAGATTCGAAACTCGAAACATGACTTGGACCTGTCCCTGTCGGTGCGATCGGCACTTGGCCCATCCAAAGTCCTGAGCCTCGTGAAGCCTTTGCATGAGGTTGAAGCCTGGTACAAGCCGCTTCTTCTCCGCTGGTTTCTCGAGGCCCTGTGTCAGGAACTTGTCCTTACCCCTCTTCCCCCACAGTCACATCGTAAGCCAAGGGCCATGCGATTATTGTTACAAGTAGCACGCCCTTTGTTTTTTGGGTCAGGGCCAGCGCTACGTCGCCAGACGGAGATTGCAGCGGCAGGGGTTCGTCGAGACTCGCGCAGATGCAGCGGGCCTGCCCCAGTTGAGCTGCTGAGACTTGCACAGTGGCCGGTGTGGAATGCGGAACAGCAGATACGGTGTGATACGATCCTCTGTGCGGCGTTTGAGGCTTTTGGGAACGCGAGGGGGATGCGAACGAGGAGGGTGGTGATCCGAGTGAGCCACCACTCGTCGTTCTCCACGGCTACGGACGAGGCCGGCGGTAGTTTGTCTACGACCACGAGCATGTGCACGAAAAACACAGGAGACTTACCCGAACACACGGTCTACTTTATTGAGATTATGATTCAATTTCAAGCTGTTGTGCCATCCTGGATCCTGCCCAGCTCTCTGTCTTGCCCCGCCTTTGACTGCTGAACTCGGATCCTTTGATGAAGCGGGCGGAAGCCCTCAACGTGCCAGACCTAAACCCTAAACCCTAAACCCTAAACCCTAAACCCTAAACCCTAAACCCTAAACCCTAAACCCTAAACCCTAAACCCTAAACCCTGAACTCCTAAATCCCCTCAACCCGGAACTCCTAAACCCCTGAAGCCCCTAAACCCTAAAACCCTAAACCGAAACCCTAAACCCTAAAACCCTCAAACCAGAAACCTAAACCCTAAACCCCAAAGCCCTAAAACCCTAAACGTAAACCCCCCAAACCCTAAAACCCTAAAGCCCTCAAAACCTAAAACCCTAAAACCTAAACCCTAAACCCCAAAACCCTAAAACTCAGACCCAGGTCTGGCATCGCCGCTCTTTGAATGGATGATCCCCAGTCTCAACCGCAGGCCGCCGCAGGAGGGAGGTCTTACAATCTATTATAATCTGTTAAAATCTACTCACTCTCACTCTCTCTCTCTCTCTTTATGTATACATTATAATTTTTATATTTTTTTACACACACACACACATCTATATATATATATATATATAATCTTCTATATTCTGCTGACATCTACGATAAATTGTTGAAATCTACTATAATCTACCATGTCCAATCTACTATAATCTGTTAGCTCCTACTTAATCTACTATAATCTACTAAAATCTATTATAATCCCGATTTACAGTGAGGTTTAGGGTTTAGGGTTCAGGATAATCCACGATAGTCAACTATAGTGTACTGTAATGTACTACAAGCTATTTCATGTACTATATTCTATAATACGTTCTGATGCACTATATGACATATGGTCTATCACTGGAGTCAGCTCACGTGTCCCAGAGCTTCAGGCGTGTCATTATCGTGGACTGTCAGCGGCCTGGGCTGCGTTTAGTTTAGACGCGAGCTCCATCGTTCCCTGCTACTTGGGTAGTTCTCTAAATTCGAGTCCCCTTTCGGTGCACCAAATGGTACGGCACCCTTATAACAAGGACACTAAAACGGGACCCTAATGTAGACAACGACCCATTTAGCTTTGAGCCAAGGTGGCTGATGGTCACTCGAGTTCCTGTGCGGGGAGATTTGGCGAAAACCCCCACTGTTCGCCAGATCTCAGCTGCTGTAGCGGCCTACCTGGCCAAGAGGCCAATTGGGTCCAGGAATGGAGTAAGGGATTTGGGGCATATGCAGGTGTAGGAAGCTTCTGATGCAGTCCTGCGTTCTGACGGCATTTAACTCGAGGATTTTGGCATACCTCCGGGCACCACGGCATTTGTCGCGACTGTGCAGAGTGTGGCGGTTCTCTGCAAGAGTCTTCGTTGATGCTATGCCATCTATCCATCGTTGATGTTTGACTCGTGACTTCTTCGAAGAATTAAACATATTATTCTCGCCGAGGTGGGGACGGATGTCGTGCCTAACACACATAGAAGTTTAGCAGCCTGATACTCGGAATTGAGTTGAGTAGCCAAGGTTGCGAAGTAAGGTAGTGGCATGACAGACCTGGGCGACCACGTTCATTGATTGGAGACAGCTGAGAATAGGTGCTCGAAACATGCGCGTGCAGATGGATCTACATCTGAATGAGGATGAATAAGACGCGTGCTCCGAAGTGCACTCGTGAAGATCATCCCCGGTGCGAGTCATGTGGTCATGCCGACCGTGCAATGCAGATGAGTCACAGCTCGAGCCGGGATCGCGAAGCTCAGCCCGCGAGAGCAAACCCTTAGTCTGGAGCGGCGCTAGGTCGCTTCCAATCTCAATCTCCATCTCAATCTCTCTCTCTATTCTATATATAGATCGATAGTATTCATTATACATTACATACAGTTACATACATTCACGCTTTACTATATATGGTATAAGATACGATATCTAATCCTAAATCGCTATCTTCGCACTGCGGACTCCGTGAGTAGTTCTGTGTGATCTCGTCAACATTGACCTGTCGCGCGCCACCTTGCAGTCTCCGGTCTTGCGCTTGACTCTGCCCGGCGGCGGAGCGTCCCTGATGTGCCTCTTGCTTTCTCCACGGGCGGCGGGGCTGCTCCGGTGATGTCCTCCACGGGGATGCGATTTTTTGAACGTAAGACGGTGGGTAGTGATGGATTTCGTGCCTGACGAGATGTGGGGCTCAGGGCACGTAGACCCTAAACCCAAAACCCTGCACCCGAAACCCGAAGCCCGAAACCCAAAACCCTAAACCTTAAACCCCTAAACCCTAATCCCTAAACCCTAAAGTTTTGCAGGCCGGGCTTGGAAGTCGACATCCTCGCCCACAGCTTTGGCACAGCAGTGGCTTCCGCACTGGTGCGGGAGATGGAGGCTTCCGAAGCTGACCCTTTAGGGTTTAGGGTTTGGGGCTTAGGGTCCAGGGTACATAGACATAGATATAGATGCAAATATAGATATAGATAAAGATGAAGATAAAGATGTAGGTATAGGTGTTAGATGGATGTAGATCGAGATCTAGATGTAGACGTAGATGCAGGATATAGACAAAGATGTAGATCTTGATCTTGTTGTTGATATTGATACTGATCTTGATGTGTAGAGGTATATCACATTATAGCCCTACGCTGCATATAGAAACGCGTGAGGTTGCATTCGATACCGTATCTTTTAACATATATAAACGATTATCTAGTCTGTAGTGTATGAAAATCACAGTGTATTATACTGTCATAATACAAGAACCTTGTACCCCAAAATTAATCCATAACCGAAACCCTAAACTTTACCGTACACTCCCAGTACAGTGTGGCGGCAGAGGTGGCGGTGGATTCCGGAGACATGCATGGACAAACCTACTCCTCCATGGACCAAGTAGGATCTTCGTGTTCATGGCAGCTTGTGATTTGATACTTTGGCCGTAACTTTGAAGTCCTCCATAGTCATCACTTGCAAGATCATCTGTATTGATCGTATCATGACTCAAGTGTGTTTGATGCCAACAGCAGCCGACTTATCCTATGTCCCCCTCATTGCGAACGTACCTTTAGATCTGGGATCTACCTGACAAGTTCTACAGTCTTCGCAACCTTGCTTGCAACTACAAAGGCCCTTGTTCCAAAATCTCTGCCCGTCGCAGGCGCGGAAGTCGAACGGGGAGCCCGTGACGGTTCGGCGGACGGTGCTGATGGACCCAATGTGCTTCATTCCAGGTCCAGTGGCTAATGAGCTTCTCCGCGTATCTCCGCGTTTCTAAAGTACATGTGCGTCATAGCACGATTTCTGTTGTGTTTCTGTTGTAGCTGCAGCTGTGTTCGATGTGCATGCGCAATGTGACGTTTGCAGTCAGCTCCCGCAGCTCGAGATTCCTGGGTAGTTCTCCAAGTCAGGGTCTTTTTTTAGGGCCCCAAAATAGTGCGGCACCCTTATCAAAAGGACTACCCACCTTGAATGTAAACGCCGACACGAATGCCTGATAATGTGATGTATTTTAGCGGCGCTTGGCGAGCAAGAACGAAAAGCCAAAGTCATGCAGCCTCTTTTCTTCCAAGCCAAGCCCACCCTGGTCCAGATTCGCTCTCCAGAAGCGATGTTATGTGTTGCGTTTCAGCAGAGCTGGATTTGCGGTACATATTGGCACATACTTATCATATACTATAATGTACTTTAATGTACTATGATGTAGTTTAATATACTATAACATACGATAATTTTTCTAGAACATACTAGGGCGCACGCTTCGCAGGCATCTCCAAGCAAGCGCAGCTCTTGCGGCGAACACCCCAAGACGTTGCGATGGAACTTCTGGCAGAGTCGACGAATGGCCCAGGCTTTTGGGTTTAGGGTTTAGGGTTTAATTAGGGTTTATAGAACTTGTAAAGGGTTCGGGTCCAGGTTTTTGAGCGAAACGTTTTGGGCGATCCGTTTTGGGCGAAGTTTTTTGTTTGCTTCTGGCCTAGGCTTGCTGGCTGGGCTGGGGTGCTGGGCTGGGCTAAACTAACCTAAACCCTAAACCCTGAGCCCTAAGGTCTAAGCCCTAAACCCTAGGCCCCCTTCCCCTCCCTGCCCGCCCAGCCTGGGAGGGTGTCAGGAAGTGGGTAGACTCAAGACAGCTTGCCTTTCATGGTTTAGGGTTTAGGGTTTAGGGCCTTTCATGCAACACTGCTATGGTGGACTCTGAAGGGTGAAGCTGCGAGATTCACAGTTCCTTCCTTCAAGTCATCACCAGCATAAAGCCAGGAGTGGCGCTGTCGCGGTATGCAATTTCTATTTATCCTGTCTTGAGGGCCTGGGGTTTAGGGTCTAGGGGTTTAGAGTTTAGGGTTGAGGGCTCTCATGACCACTGCTGTTGTTTTCTAAACTGCTTGGCGTTCGGTGCAGACAGAATCCCTGTTGCAGCTCCCACAATGTGGGAAGTGCTGCAAAACGTGGTGAAGAAGCCTGAGCCGTGCGTCGACGAACTGGACCAGGCCGGGTTCAGGGTTGGGGGTTTAGGGCTTTCGGGTTGTTGATAGGAGAGAGCAAGATAAGCACAATGACAAGAATGAACAATAATGTAGTTATCCCGACTGGCAGAGAAGTTTCTTGACCGTGTCATGGCATCTGTTAGCCCTCAACCCTAAACCCTAAACCGATTGCGAGGAAGCTGCTGCTGTGGAGCGCAGGAAATGGATCCTCGGAGAGCAGTTGCCAGGACTGTGACGCACAGAAACGCAGCATGGCGATTTCGCTGAGGATTATTTTCCAGACCTACTTTTTCAATTATTTCATTTTCCGTGACTTGGTCTATTGCTGCTTGGATATATCAGCTTGGCCGTAACCCCGTGCAGTTGCACGTGCTGCCGCTCGGAACGCATCCCTAAACCCTAAACCCTAAACCCTAAAGCCTAAACCCTAAGCCCTAAACCCGAGGTTGGGTCAACAGTCGCGCCCTGCACGGCCCTGAATATTTGGATCGGGGCCTGCTTCGGCAGATGAACCAGCAGGGCAGGCTCGGTCTGCTCCAATACATCCTACATCATATGCTATATATATATATATACACATTATAAGATAGTCCATGATATATATATATATATATATAATATTATATATATATATACATACATATATATATATATATACACATGATATATCAGCCAGGGATGTATGGGGTCTCAGCCTCGTTTAGACTCGTGGTGCTTGCCTTCATGCTCCTCAAGCCCGCCTTCATCTGCTTGGAGTAATACTGCACTGAATCAATGCTGCCATGCGCCCGAAGAGACTTGAAGAATATTTGTCTCTTATGAGACACCTTTTCCTGCTTTCTTGTTGTCTGGATTCGAACCTAGTGTAGTTGCTTTGAACCTGCCACTCTGAAGGCTGCTTACGATCTTAGTCCCGAGCTGAGATGTTTGGACGAATGAAGGGTCCATGGCGCGGCTGCGCCGTGAAGTTAACCTTTCTAACATCTCGATGAAACATTTCAAAGTGCAGGAGTAGCCCCTGTTGAAACCATCTTCTCGACTTCTCGCAAACCCTAAACCCTAAACCCTAAACCCTAAACCCTAAACCCTAAACCCTAAATGGAAGCCGAGGCCGAGACTGACACCATGATTCCAGCTTCGCAGCTCTACAAGGAGCCCGACGTACTGCCAACAGCCTTTCCGGACCTTCCGTTCAAGAGTTCTGGCCAGGAGCTGTCTGCTGATGGTGTGAAGTCAGCAGGCCTGAAATTCGAGACAGTGTAGCATGACAGGCCACGGAGTGCGGAGCCACGATTTCTGGATCTCAGGCGTGATGTGGTTGCCCACAGTAGGTCACGGCGCATGTGGCTTGGCTTGAAGCAACTGTGGTGCAGAGTCAAGCCGGATAGTTAGCAAAAAAGGGCCTTTGCGAACTGAGGCCAGCATCGACTCGACGTGGTAGACCGGATCCGGTCCTTCCTCACGTCATGAGCCTTCTGTACATAAGTCTTCAGTCTTCGCGTGTTCACCAGTGCAAGCTCGACTGCCAGAGAGTCCACACTGCGGAGGTTGTACAACAATCATATTCAATTTAACATGAAGAAGAGTAATGATGATAATGATAACAATAAGAATAAGAATAAGAATAGTATTAGTAACTTAGTTTAAACTTTGGACTTCCTACTGGCCACGGAGTACACGGTGCGAAGTCAGCATGTTGCCCGAGGCAAAGCCCCAGTCAATGTCCGAGCTTGAGCTTCTTAAGGAAGCCGGGACAAATTGCGCCCCACGAGCCCCCAAAGCAAAAAGACATGACTCCAATACCCCTTAATTAAGGAATATAACCTAAATCATATTAGGGATCCTACCATAATTTAAGGTATATTCTTTAACTAAGGGGTATTGGAGTCTCTGGGTTGCAAGAATGGCACCGGAGTTTCTGAGAGCGCAAAACCTACACCCTTAAACCAGAGTCAGCCAGAGACGAGTCTGCATGTGGAAGGCAGAAGGAGGTCGCCGCCTCCGGCAGCGGGCGCTGGGTTGCAGACACCGCCGGGGGTGAGAAGTGCTCCCAGCCATTCCAAGCGAAACGTAGTTTTTTGGGGGGTTAGGACATGGGTGGGTACTTCTCTAAATTAGGCTCCCTTTTAGGGTTCTTTTTATGAGGGTGCCGCCTTCTTTTGTTTCCTAAAGAGGGGCTCCAATTTAGAGAACTACCCACATGCTGACTTGTCGCAGCACCATCAACAGCTGTCTACTTCGAGGATTCGACAACGTCGGCATCAGCAACACATAGTAATGACCATAGTAACAAATTAGCAAACTTAAATAATAATACAGAGAATAACACTAGTAATAATAAACAACAAAAATGATAAACATAAGAATGCATTCTACTCAAATCGCCGTAGAGCCTGCGCGGAGCATCAAGTGGGATCGTTTGATGCCAGGTCAAAGAGAATGACCATCCTACATTTCAATGATGTCAGGGACTGAGCAAACCAGGGTGCTGTCGAGCTCTGCCGAGTACTGGTTAGCTTTGCACTGCTTTCTTCCAGTTCCAATACATGACACTATGTTAGAAGATGTTGTCCTTGATACGCCACATCTAGCATCAGCTGGGGACTGCTCTTGCCCAGGTCTACAACGTGGAACCTCGTTCCAAGGAAGTGGCCTCGGCAGTAAGACCATGCTTCAGAGGATATAGTACAGCACAACTTCAACGGGTTCCTGAACCCTAAACCCTGAACCCGCCGGACATACCGGACCAGGCCAGAAAAAGACGACAGGAACGGCCCAACATAAGACCACAACGCACTAATGAAGGGAACTTTGTACTGGCCGATCTTCACGCGGCAATCGCCAAAATCAAGAAGAACAAAGCGCCAGGACCGGATGGAATCCCAGCGGAGTTGTTCACTCTGCTCGATAGGGATGGTGAAATGGAGCTTTTAGCTCTATTCAACCAAGTTTGGACCACAACGGAATTCCCGGAGAGATGGACTGAAGCAACCGTAGTATCCATTTTTAAAAACAAGGGCAGCGACACAGACCCGGCCAATTACCGTCCCATCTCCTTGCTGAACACAACATATACGCTCTACGCAGCAATGCTCCAGCAAAGACTGGCGGCAACCTCAGAACCACACCTCCGATCCACACAATTCGGTTTTAGGGCAGAAAAAGGTACAAAGAACCCGTTGTTCATATTGCGCAGGGCAATTTGGCAATGGAGTGGTCCGACGTGACAAACAAACCTTTGCACCTGCTTTTTCTGGATTGGAAACAAGCTTTCGATTCCCTGGATCACACCGCAATGATAGAGGCCCTAGCTAGATTCGGGGTATCGGACAGAATGCTGGCTAATATCATGACTATATATGATTCTCCCACATTCAGAACCAAAAGGATGGAGGACCAAACCGTTAAGGGAAGGGTGTTGTCAGGAATCCGGCAAGGACGCCCCCTTAGTCCCTATCTATTCGTTATAGTCCTTACTGTGATTTTTCATGATCTAGACACGGACCCTTTTAAAGATTGGGACACCAACGAA
>CAJNDV010037581.1:0-10131 GCA_905221635.1 Symbiodinium sp. CCMP2456 | reverse complement strand
TACTTAGAGGTTCATGGGTAGTTGTAAATGGGCTTATAAATAGGGTAACTATAGGTATAACCTATATTAGGGGACTTATAATTCCTCTTGAAACTACCCATGACTATTAATATGGGGGTTTCCGAAAATAGGGGACCCTAACATAGTACCTTCATCCTTATTATAAGGACCCCCAAAATAAGGTACCCATAATTTTCGGAAAGGCTCATCTGATTTCTAATAGTCTTCCTAAGTATTAGGACTACAACTATTACTATCATCACCATTATCTGAGGGATGGCTGGGTGGTTGGGAGTGTGAGGGGGAATGTAAACCCCTAAACGTGGAGATTGGTCTCCAAAGCCACGCCGGATGTTAGGATAGCTCCGTACAGTCGCTAGCTGCGTTTAAGGTTTAGGGTTTAGGGGTTACGGGTTTAGGGGTTTAGGGTTAAGGGGTTACGGGTTTAGGGGTTTAGGGCGTAGGGTTTAGGGTTTAGGGTTTAGGTTTAGGCCAGCTCCGGATCGAGCAGTTTTCTAATCTGGGTCATTACTCTAGTACTGAAAATATTCCCACCCACCCAGGAACCCTCAACATTAGGACACCGTGTTACCTTGTCTTAACCGTAGGCCTACACCCTAAGCCCCAAAACCCTAGGCCCTAGGCCCAAACCAGAAGCCACAACCTTGTTTATTGGGGCGGCAATGGCGAAAAAAAAACAAATGAAAAGCGCCATTGCCCGACAGTATCATTAGGATGTAAAATCATTTGAAAGAGCGGGGTAGATCTGAGCCCTAAAACGACTGTTCTGGATTGGGGCTCCGTTTTGAGCATCCTTGCATCCAGTGCCATGTCATAACCGTAGCCCCTATCCGCAAAAAACCTTACAAGCCGTATCCTAAATCAAAACCTCTGACTGTATCCTGACGCCCCAAAAGTAACCTAAACCAGTAAGTAATGATAACTGTAATAGCTAGGTCTTGACATTCGGGTTTAGGGTTTAGGGTCTAGGGTTTAGAGTAGTCACCGCACTGCACTCCATGCCTTGCCCGACGACCCTGCACTGATTAATGTAGGGGCCATAACAATTAGAACAGGGTTTTGGGGGTTCCATAGAATAACTAAACAAACCTATAGTTGATATCCCCCAAACCCTATTCTAATTATTAAGGCCCCTATGCCCCTATATTACCAGATTCTATAGGGTTGAGGCAATCAGGGCTTGGGTGCCTAGGGCTTAGGGTTTCGGCTTTAGGATTTCGGGGTTAGGGCTTTGGTTGTCGGGTTTAGAGCTTTGGGTTTCGGGTTTAGAGCTTTGGGTTTCGGGTTTAGGGCTTAGGATTTCGGGGTTGGGGCTTGGGGTGTCGGAGTTTACGAAGCTTACGGCTTAACGGCTCTGGCCGTTCATTCTTGCCGACAGGAGACCAAAGGCATAGCGGGGAGGCACAGGCGCTGTGCCAACGAGGGCATACAATGCCTGCACACCGTTTAGGGTTTAGGGTTACCCTAAGGGTCCAAGTACCTAATAATCATATACTCCCCCAAATAGTAACCTACAGAACTACGATCCGAAACCTAAGTACCTGATCATTGGGTCCTTTGCACCCGTGGGGTTGCTGAGGGTCTATGTATGTGGATCGGTTAGGGTTTAGGGTTTAGGGTTTAGGGTTTAGGGTTTAGGGTTTAGGGTTTAGGGTTTAGGGTTTAGGGTTTAGGCTTTAGGGTTTAAGGTTTAGGGTTTAGGGTTCAGGACATGAGCATAGCTTGCAATACAGTTTTTGGCCTGCTGTTCACACGTAGCATACCCTGGGGATTCTGACATCTTCCGTGATCGGAAGCACCACTAGAACCTAGGAGTGTAGGGACCACCAGGAAAAACCCTAATACCTAAACCATAAACCCCCAAACCCTGAACCCTAACCTCCGACTGCCTCAGTCCTCACAGCGGGGCCTTCGTCCCCTCCTTGAGGGTTGCAGCCGGCATCAGGTACATGTCCTTTTCGGAGCTTCTCACTGAGGGTTAGGTAGGGTTTAGGGTTAATATAGCGGCCTTATGGATTAGAATCGGGTTTCGGGGCTTCCTGAAAAGGGATCCTTAAAGGGTTCTATAGGGGATCTATAATGGGGTTCTATATTAGGGGCCTTAAGAATTAGAATAGGGTTTTGGGGCATACTATACTATACTGATAATACGGAATCCACCAAAAATAGTAATGGTAATCATTTAGGCTTCTATATTCCCGAAAGTATATATGCAGGCCTGAAACTACCTTGATAGGAACCCTGTTGAATGCACGCATTCTACATACAAGGGTTCATGCCCGAAACTGCATGAGCCTGCACCGCAGTGCGAAAATGCCAAGCATGAAAGTCCCACCCTAAACCCTAAACCCCAGACTTGACAATTTTCCCCTGACATGCCTCATGTCTCAGCTGCATTCAACTCTGAGTTTTGAGCCCTATTAACTATGCCAGTCGACACCGCAAGTCGCCACCGCTTTCAGTCAGAAAGGCCCCCCCTATAGTCCCAAACCCTATGAACCGAAATCATACCCAACCCATAAGCCACAGAAGCCCTATGCTGCATTCCGTTTTAAAGACTCCACCACAGTGGGCCCGTAAACCCCAAGGTACCTATATAGGGACTACTTTAGGGCCAAAGTATACACTAGTTCGGCACATGAACCCTCAGGGAAACGCTAAACCTGAAAACCCCCAAAACCCTGAACCTTACACCCCTAAGCCCTAAAACCAAAAAGTCTATAAATACTATTTGGGCCTTACTGGAGGTTCATGGGTAATTATAAGTAGGGTTATAAGTTATAGGGTAACTGTAGTTATAACCTATATCAGGGGACTTATAACTCCACTTATACCCATGAACCTCCAAGAACACCCCGATGCTTCGGGCACGGCACCCACTCGCCGCCCAAGGACCAGGTCACCTGTCCTTTGTGGCCCTTTGCCTGAGCCAGGTTCAGGGTGGGGCGGGGCTCCAAAGCATGCGCGCCGCATCCCACGGTGCTGTTGGCGAAGCTTTGAAGGGTCTAGCGGTACATTGACGTATGAGTTTCTACGATGGTTACAGTGCATTTTTCGTGTGCTGCATGATCTGCAGACCTTGGCACAGCTTTATCCCGTAGTCTAGAAATCTCGTCTCAAAGCCCTGCACTAATTTTACTGGAAGCTCAGCGATGCACATCCGAAACCCGAAACTAGCCCTATCCTTTCCCTGAGTCACCTCCACATCTACTTGCAGAAAGCCTAGACTGAACAAGGCCTGGATCGTGGATCCATGAACCCTGAACCCAAAAGCTGTAACACTTCAACTTCCTGGTCAACTTCACCTTTCCCTATCGCTCCAGTTACCTTATAAGCTTCGCTCACAAACCATATCTTATGTAACCCAGTAGCCCAACATTTAAGTCGCTGGAGCCCTGGGCATTTGCATACATGCAGCCAAGGTTCCCCTTTCGTGAGACTGTAGTTCGCCGGGTATCGGTCCCAGGACTCTATCTCCTGGGTGAAGGGTGAAAGGCTTATTGTTAAGTAGTACCGGTGCAGGGCTTATACTGAGACTCAATACTCAATATCGCTGCTACAGTCAGACATCTAAAACATCACCGTCTGACCGTGAGGAGATTAAGGACACACGCAAATGTGGACAACATCGTATGTGATATAACACGGTATGCAGTGTGATTGTTAAGACGCAACAAACTGCTCAGAGCCCTGGCTGTGCCGTGACGCGTCGTGCGGGGAAGCGTTGCTGAGGCTTGTGTCTCGGGTTTAGGGTTCGGACATGATGGCCCTAAACCCTAAACCCTAAACAAAGTGCTAGCCACGCACCATGACTGGGCGTCAGGGCTTCAGAGACTTCTTGCTTACCAAGCCACGGAACGCTCGACCACGGCAAGGGCTGCATATCCATCCTTCAAGGACTACCCTACACCCTAAGCCCTGAACCCTAAAGCCCTAAAACCCTGAAGCCCTAAAACCCTGAATCCTAAACTCCCTAAGCCCTAAAACCAAAAACCCCTAAACCAACCTGCCTGGGCTTCTGGGCCTTAAGTGCCAGGAGTGAGCAGCATCAGACTCGAAAGACTAAAGTGGAGCACTGCTGTCCCCTGATTGACTCGTCTAGGCCACGGAGCTCCTCCTGACTGGACTAGCTTTCCGAGATTTGTTATTTATTTAGGGTTTAGGGTTTAGGGTTTAGGGTTTAGGGTTTAGGGTTTAGGGTCGTAGTGAATCATTATGAGCCGCCGCACGGCGTGCGCTTCGGTTTCGAAATGGCCACGTTGACCCGTCTGATCGCGCCTGTCTGCCGAATATAGCTGCACAAGCTGCCAACCGTGGTGCCATCCATGCGCGAACGCCGCGTGGCTTGAATCTAATACCCTAAACCCTAAACCCTAAACCCTAAACCCTAAACCCTAAATCCTAAACCCTAAACCCTAAACCTTCGCCAGTTCTGCGTGGGGTCCCAGAGCTTCATCCTGCGAGCCTTTCTCACACATCCTGTGATTACAGCCTGGGATTTCGGTGTCCCCCAAGGCCCAAATGAGCCCCACACCTTGATCCTGACACCCACAAACCCTTCAAAACACGACACCACTAGGCCCTAAACCCTAACCCTAGGGGGCCCTAAGCAGGGAGGACCTCGGGCAAGTGGCTAGCATCTGGGTCTTGGGAAGCCGGAGCCCCATGGAAAGGTGTCAGGGATACAGGCCGAAACCGAACAGCGTGTGGATCCAATAACCCACCATTTTCTGGGACAAAACCCTATAACTACGGCTTCAACGGTTTAGGGTTGAGGGTTAAGCTGACAAGGAAAGCCTGTAGACCTTGCCTGAGTTTGCAGTAGAAGTGTTCCTCCAGAGAACGGCTTGGTTGGGTAGCGGAGGCGAGGGCATGTCTGCCTAAACCCTATACACCCGACTGCCTGCCAGCAAACAAACTTTTAAAGTTCGTAGGGTTCTTCGGGTACTTCATGAGGAACTGTAAATTCAGGAATTTAAGGCTCTCAAAAAAAGGGCCAGAAAGTGGTGGCATTTTAATAAAAAGGTGTTCTCAGCAAGGCTCCTGCAAGTGGCCCCGATTTTAGAATCTCCCAGCCCGAGCCTCCGAGTAGTAGTGCGGCGAATAGACGGCAGTGTTGCCGACCTCAAACCAAGAGGGTCTACATACTCTGCCCCTAGGGCCCCAGTCACCGAAAAATCGGGGGTTACTTGGTTACATGATTTATGGCTAATAGCCTACTAGTTAACTCACTGGGGCGCTAGGGTAGTATTGTGTAATTAGGTCCCCCCAACCATAATAAGGATGGTCTTTCGGAACTTAGTTCCATATGGTAGCATACATACATATACATAACATACATATATATATATATACATATATATATATATATGAAACCTCTGGCAAAGGACCCCCCAGCCAGAGGTCCTCCTCAAGAGGAAACCCTAGCCTAGGGAATCCAGAGCCCCTTTGCTGTAAGGGGCTCTGTGATTACTGGCGTTCTATGGGGTTGACAGGTATACCAATGTATCGCTCCAAGAAAAGAAAGGCTGCGAGCGGTTTCTCATATTATAATGTGATCACAAAAACTATGATTAGCAGCAACAATAGTAGCGATCATTATAACAACAACAATGACGAACGGCAGACGCACCGTTCGGGGCCGAAGGGAAAAGCTCTGGGATGCAGGGAAGCGGGAACTCGCAGGTGCCACGCCTACTTTAGCGTTCCCGAGGATCCAAATACCTATAGTGTATACCTAGGCCTTGAAAAGATTCCGTTCTAGGAATCTAAAAGCTTAGATACCAAAAATCTACCAGATACTCGAAGCCCTAAACCCCTAAACCCCTAAATCCTGAACCCTAAACCCAAAAGTCCACACGGACGTGGGCCCTTTGGGATTGTTACGAGGAGCGTCATGCCGAGGCTCCAAGCTTTAAGCCCATAAACCTTCGAATCAAGCACCTTAAACCCCGTGGATTTTGAATGCCAAATGGTGCATTTCTCCCACGAACACCAGCATTCTTTGTGGTAGAATCGTTTTACGAGTTCATCTTTTTTCTTGCCTTGACAGCACGGGCACGCTGCAGTAGTAACAAAAGTGACACGCTTGCCAGTGTTTTCAAGGGTTCGGGAGCTGTACGGTCTGGACAAGGTTTATGTTTGCAAAGCGTGCATCTTCTGAAAAATTGTCTTTGAAGATTATGCGGGAGTAGTAGTAGTAGTAGTAGTAGTAGTAGTAGTAGTAGTAGTAGTAGCAGTAGTAGTAGTAGTAGTAATAGTAGCAGCAGCAGCAGCAGCAGCAGAAGCAGCAGGAGTAGTAGTCGTAGTAGTAGTAGTAGTAGTAGTAGTAGCAGTAGTAGTAGTAGTAGTAGTAGCAGCAGTAGTAGTAGGAGCAGGAGTACAAGTAGGAGTAGGAGTTGTAGTGGTAGTAGCAGCAGCAGCAGGAGTAGTAGTAGCTGGGCAGCATTAGCAGCAGTAGTAGTGGGACAGCTGCACAGGGCTTGGGGCTTGACATCGCTTCAGTGTGCAGCAGACGAAGTTTGGGCTTTGCTGTTTTTGGAAGGCCGTTGTGGGCTTGAGGGTCAGGGCTCTTGGGTTGCACTGTTTTTTGGGCTTACGGGACAGAGTGGCTCGTTTTGCATTTGCTGCTTTTGGGCTCGGGCGTCTTGGTTAGAACGTGCAAAGCCCATGTCCAGGGATGTGTAATCATCCTTGATGAAGCCAACAATGTGTATCAGAGGGCGGCCCCGCGCCCCCAACCCCACCTATATGAACCTTTAACCCTAAACCCTAAACCCCGACCCCCCCTTGGAAGCACGGAATGTTGAAGCTTTAGAAGCACGGAATGTTGAAGCTAGAACTCTGAAAAGCCTGAAACCAGGCATGGGGCCGCGAGAGGTTGCGTTAGCTTAAACTACCATAGTTTTAGGGTTTAGATTTATTGCTTTTGTGTAGGTTCTTATTAACTGAGCCCGAATATGGAATGTATAGGCCTCTACGGTAGCTATCTAGAATGGCGAAACCCTTGAGACCCGGCAGCCCTTGAACCGTTGCACAAGCCTTATTACAAAGCGGCTTACGGTTTAGGGTTTAGGGCCTTGGGTTTAGGGTTGATCACGCGATAGAACCAGACACACTGAATCCCTACAAACACAGCCTGAAACAGACTCCGCACCCCGAGCCCCACCATCAACCCTCATTTTCACAGAAAAATCCTAACCCTTGAAACTACACTGCTACATCTAACCTAAACCCCATCATAGGCAGGCGGCTATCGCGTGCACATCGGAGGAGGTGAGATCATTGGCATCCTTTGAGCTGGACCCTCCACCTTCAGCCCGGGTGACTTTTTGGCTGTTGATTCTTGAGGGCTCTGATTATACCGGTTAAATGAAGTTTTCAAACCCTTGAACCCTAAACCCTTACACCCTACACCCTAAACCCTAAACCCTTAAGCCCTTAGACCCTTCAGCCCTAAACCCTTACACCCTTAAACCCTAAACCCTGTTCAATCTTGGGTGGAAATGTGGGTTCTCCGTTCGTCACTCCTTGTTTTCAGAGAGAGTTCTACCCGGTGGGGCCGTAGATTTGCAGGTTCAAACCTACTTGCCCAAAGTATGTAGAATGGTAGCCCGTTTCGGCCATTATTTTACCTAGTTTTTCTTGGGGGGGGGGGTGGAGTTGGGTGTGGCCCCAGAAATGCGCATGAGCCAGTTTCGTCTCCGCCGCTTGATGGCATGCATCCTTGGTTTAGGGTTTATAGGGTTAGGGCACCCCTCAAAATGCCCCCTAAACCTATGTAAACCCTTAAAACAACCCTAAACCCCTACACGATCCTGCCGATGTTCGAAGGCAACACAGTGGTAGCCTTTCCACATGGCGAGAGAGCACTGAGACAGGCGATAACCGCCCAGTTTGAAGCGAGGATTCGTCTGAATATCATAGGGGCCTTAATAATTCGAACAGGGTTTGGGGTATGCTATACTACAAATATAATAAGGAACCCCCAAAACCCTATTCTAATTACCAAGGCCCGCAACATGAAGGCCGCACCACAAAGAAAGTTTGGGAAGACTAACATGGGAACTTCGGAAAACTAGGGTGCCTTAAATTGGGGTCGTTGTAATATGGATCCTACTATTTGGGATCCTATATCAGGGTCCCTTATTTTCTGAAACTCCCACATAAACCCGACCGTGTGTCTTGGAGGTTCAGGCAGCTCAGATGGTTTAGTGAGGGTCCGAAGACGATGATGACATGCTGGCGACCGCAAAGGTGAGGGTCAGGGTTCAGGGTTTAGGGTTTTTGGGGTAGTGATGACGGTCGCCGTAACTGCGATAGTGCTACTGCAGATGCAGAGGGTTAGGGTTCAGGGTTTAGGGTTTAGGGTTTCTAGGGTAGCGATGACGGTCGCCGTAACTGCGATAGTGCTACTGCAGATGCAGTAGATAAGATGGTGATGGCCCTGATCATCACGATGCGCTGCACCCCAGGCCCCGAAGCCCAAAATATAGAACCATGAACCCTCAAACCCTGAAAGCACCACACACCCGATATGTTCGGCCCTAAACCCTAAACCCTAAACCCTAAACCCTAAACCCTGTCCTAAAGCCCTATGGGCCCAAGCCCAAGAAAAGCAACCCCCCAAGCCTGACGCAGTAAACTTTGAGGACCCTACTTGGAGGTTCACAGGTAGTTATTAAGTAGGGTCATAAGTAGGGGCACTATAGATATAATAACCTATATTAGCGGACTTATAAACTCCCCTTATAACTTCCCATGAACCTTCAAGTAAACCCTAAACCCTAAACCCTGTAAGCCCGAAACCCTGTTTCCGGGAAAGGGTCTCGGGCATCAGCCCCAAGCAAACTTAGGGACCATAAGTGGCTGCATTCAGGGCTAGTTGGGGCAGGCCTGTCCTAAAGGGTCCTAATTTCCTACATGGGGAATCTTACCCAAACCATAACCGTAATGCCTAGTATAGAAACAGTGCTTTCCCCTACACCCTAAGCTTAAACCCCTGCTTTCCACTAAACCCTAATACCCTAAACCCTACTACCCGAATGCCCTGAACCCTAAACCCTATATAAACCTGAACCCTAAGCCCTAAACACTATATAAACCTAAACCCTAAGCCCTAAACCCTCAAACCCTAAACCCTAAAAACCTAAACCCTAATACCTTCACTGGGTTGTAGTTTTGGGGCCCTGAAAAGTATTTATGAATAGATACCTCTATAGAGACCATAAGGGAAAATTTAAAGTTTCTCAAGTTGCCACCTAGTTCCCGAAACCCGAAACCCTAAACCCCGAAATCCAAAACCCTAAAACCCTAAACCCTAAGAGCCTAAACCCCCCAATACCTTCAAGTACTTCGGATCCTTCTTGGAGGTTATAGTTACCCTACTTATAACCCTACTTATAACTACCCATGAACCTCCAAGTAGACCCTGAACCCTAAACCCCTAAAACCCTGAAGGAAACCTAAAAGGAACCCATTAAGGGCTACTTATGACCACCCATGAACCTCCAAGTAGGGAGTGGCCTCTCCTTAAGCCTGGGGCTCTGGCCGAAGAGCTGGGAAGCTTGGAAGAAAGTCAGCTCGTCCTGATTCCAGGGACTGAAACGTAAAAAGGTGCCTTTTTAATTAGAATTCGGTTTTGGGCCCCATTATGCTGTATCTATAATCAGGAGCCCCCAAAACAGTATAGGTAATCAATTTTTAGGCCCCTATTTTATGGGTACAGCAATGCCGAACCCCCCCCCTGCGCGCGACATACGGCAGGCCTTGGAGGTGACAGGCTTGCTCATCGTGATGAGGCCTCCACCTGCACAGAGGATGGAACGTGTGAGTGACCGTGTCCAGAACAGGGAATGAGTCGGTAAGCTCACGTTAGCCTAATCTTCAAGCGCCCGATGCACCCCAGCATTGCCGGTTGCTGGGCGATAAGTCAAAAGCGGCTGCAGGTCTGAGGTAGACGTAGAGGTGGAGGTGCTGGCGGTGGTCGTGGTGGCAAGTGGCAGCAGCAATGGTAGTGGTATGTAGATGTAGTAGTAGTAGTAGTAGTAGTAGCAGCAGCAGCAGCAGCAGCAGCAGTAGTAGTAGTAGTAGTCGTCGTCGTAGTGCTAG
>CAJNDV010037580.1:14243-17918 GCA_905221635.1 Symbiodinium sp. CCMP2456 | reverse complement strand
ACCCTAAACCCTAAACTTCAGAGCCTGAACCCTAAACTTTCATGAATCCTACAAGCCTGAGACCACAAACCTAAATCCTCAACCCTACCTCCTAAACCCATCTAAACACCGACGAAAAACCGAGACCCCGAGGCCGATCGAGCCTGCCCCTCTTTGGGTTTAGGGCTTAGGGTTTTGNNGGTTTAGGGTTTAGGGCTGCGGGTTCAGGGTTTAGGGATCAGGGTTTAGGGATCAGGGTTTAGAATTTCGGGTTTAGGGCTTAGGGCTCAGGGCTCAGGGTTTACCGACCGAGCCTGCCCCTCGACCCACTTCGAGCATCTGCAGCCATTGGCTCGGACATCCACCTTGAGACCTGGTGGAGGGGCTAGTATTCGGACTTGGGGTTTAGGGGCTTATGGTGCTTGTCAAAAATAGGACCTAGGGTTTCGGGGCCTACAGTAGTTATTAGCATTGGGCTTTGGAGTGTAGGGCTCATAGTAGTTTATGGGCTTATACATGACGTAGGGAGCGCGACGAAGCCAGCGAGTTGTTGAATATCGGATAGGGGGCTATAGGTGTTTAGGGTGTAGGACTTTAGAGGTGTAAAGTATGGGGCGAGAAACACTGGGGCCAGTAGACAGACTTTCAGACCAGGGGTCGCAACTCACAAAAGAAATATTGAACCAGCGTGCTTCCCAGAGACTCCAATATCCCGTAATGAAGGAATATACCTTAAATCATATTGGGGATCCTACTATAATTTAAGGTATATTCCTTAATTAAAGGATATTGGAGTCTCTGGGTTCCTGACTTACGACCCTGCCCACGACTGCCCGTGCAAGCTAGATGTCATGACCACTGGTCCTGTCCTGAACAACCCACACGTGACGGACATTGAATGGAAGATTGCTCTTGAAGGGCACGCTTTCAGCAACAGCATCTTGCTCGCACCTGACTGTTCGAGTCCTTTCGCGATCTCCTGGACACCTTTGTCGACCACGGACGGCCACAACATGGCGTTCCTCAGAAGGGTGGTGGGATTGCACTGACGACCAATAATTGCTTGCGAGGTGTAATTCTTCGACTGTACTCACGCTGACATTCTTGCTGCTAGCATAACTGCTACAAGCACTGCTATACATGATTGTGTCAACATGCTATCCTTTCAGCTGCTGTATGTTGCCATTGTATGTCCAGTACATTTTGTGGTATAGCATCTTATGGCCTGTTAACAGGACTTCAGAATGGTGTCTCAAACCGCGTGAAACTTGCGTGGCTACTTGGTGATGTTAAACAACGACGTGCTACTATTCTGCTGTGCGTGCAAACATCCGTTGTGCACTTATACCGCCTTGCATTCTGTGGCCAAACACTTCAGCACAAACTCTCCCACAGGATTCCGCTACTCTACTGGTTTCTGCAATCAACTTGTCTGTACTCTCTCTAACCTGGGTTATCGGGAATTTTATCTTAAGCTACCCTGAGAAGGAAGCCATATTATTATTTGCTATAGAACCCTATTGTGGCAACTAAACCCTAAACCCTAAACCCTAAACCCAGTAACGACCCGTATCATCCTCCGGCCTGCAAAACAAGGATGTGACCATTGGGACGGTTTAGGGTTTAGGGTTTAGGGTGTAGGGTTTAGGGTTTAGGGGTGTGGAAGAGGCTTGAAAACGTGTCGACGCTCTAACCGCTCAAGCCTTAAACCCTTAAACCACTAAAACCTTAAGCTTCAGCATGACATGACGGGGTAACCGAATTGCTTGGACTTCGAGAACAACAGAAGGAGCAATCACAGAAATAATAGGAGTAATGTGTGGGGGGGTTACTGATTTCAGTAGGGTTTCGGGGGTGTCCTATACTCTTAATGAATAAAAGTATATCGTGACTAAATGGGGATGTTGATTCCAATTACTCAGGCTTACATTAGTTGAGCCGAGCAGCAATAGTAACAATAATCCTGGTAGCAACAGCTAGCAATCGTGGCACCTAGTGGGAAAACGCCAGTCCGGTCCATTCTAACGGTTTTTTCTACATGACATTGCAGTGTGGGGTTGCCACAGCTTCCAGAATCTGGCGAACCCCGAACCTGCAACCCCCAAACAATAACCCGGCCCCTTATGACCCAAACTCCTCCGCACCTCACCCTCGCAGCAAGGCCCTCGTATCCCCAATATTGACTGTAATTCAGACGTCGTCCGATGCCATGCCTTCAACCCTAAACCCCTAAACCCTAATCCCACTGTAGCTCGGATGACTTCCGATTCCGTAGGCTCCGAGCACAAGGGATCCAAAGACGAGCTCTACCTCGAAACCAATGTCCTGTTTCAGGGTTTAGGTGTGTAGGGTTTATGGTTGAAAGTGGAGGGTTTAGGATTCATAGCGATTTGGGGTTTAAGGTTTAGGGTGGAGTGTTCAAGATAGGGGCCTTAATAGTTTATCAGAACAATGAATGAGTTTTTCGGACGTTAGGGACTAAGGCACCTGCTGAGGCTTCAGCAAGGGTTTGGTTTTGGTTGGCACCTGATTAAGCTTCAGTCAGGATTTAGGGTGCGAATATGGCCTCACTAATTACCTATACTATTTTGGGGGTTCCTTATTCTAATTATGGTATAATGGGCCCCAAAACCCTACTCTAATTGTTAAGGCCCCTATATTGCAATTTTCAGACGAGTCTGATGGCAGTGTGTGCAGTTTTGTAGGGAGACCTTCAAACCCACATATACGCCCAAAAAAAGGAGCATGGAGGGTGCTCTGAAGAGGGTCCTTCAAGCTAAACCCTAAACACTAAGCCCTAAACCGTGGAGGGTGCTTTGAAGAGGGCTCCTTCAAGCTCGTCGGCTCTTGGGGCTACCCTAAACCCAAAACCCTAACACCTAAACCCGAAGGGGCTTTGGTTATTCAAGCTGGAGGCTGATCCAAGCCGGCCCCTTAAAGCCTCTGACAAAGATGAGTGAAATAAGGGTTTAGGGTTTAGGGTTTATAGGGTTTAGGGTTGAAGGCTTAGGGTTTAGGGTTCAGGGTTTAGGGTTTAGGGCTTAGGGTTTTGGGTTTTAAGATCCTCTGAAGACCAGCAAAAACATCCCAAAGGCCTACCTAGTGATCAGCCTGAGCGCCGGTGCTCGGATGAAGGAGGCCCAGGAAAACAATGCGTCTACTTCGGTTTAGGATCCAGGGCTTCGTAGGATGCAATCGGGTTGACGGGCTTTTAGGTGTACTGTAGGGGCCTTAACGTATATTCTTGAATAGTTAGAGGCTTGTAGGTGTAATGTAGGGGCCTGAATAATTAGAATAGGGTTTTGGGGCCCAGTATGCGATAATTAGAATAAGGAACCCCCAAAATAGTATAGGTGATTAGTGAGGCCCCTATATATTACTTCGGTTTAGGGTTTAGGTTTCAGGGCCAAGCTTGGGGTTTGACGTAAGTTTTTATTTCGGCTCTGGACTTTGGGGGGCGCGCAATCCCCGCGGCTAATAAACCCTAAACCCGAAACCCTAAACCCTAAACCCTAAACCCTAAACCCTAAGATTTAACGAAGCTCCACAAGGCTCGAACCCTCAGCCCTCGAAGCTCCAACCCCACCCCCTAACCCTGACACCCGGACCCGCCAAACCCTAAACCCTAAACCCTAAACCCTAAACCTAGGATACAATATACCTGTTTATCTGCTCAAATAAAAAATAAAAGACCGG
>CAJNDV010037580.1:1743-9243 GCA_905221635.1 Symbiodinium sp. CCMP2456 | reverse complement strand
AAGTTGAAATGCAGCGAAGTCCAGTTCTCTTGAAATGCACGTGGCTTCTCTGTAGCCCAGGGTTTTGGTTTTTATGAAGAGTAGCACTATATTGACAATCATGACCACCATGCCCACGATGGTTCCACTGGTCAAGAATATGTATTCAGTCATGTTTGCTGTACGTAGCCTCCGATGCCGCACCGAGCCAGTATTGCTCGCGACCACAACCTCCACTCGGCAAAGAAGCCGGCGAGGTGAGGCATCATCAGGTTCTTCCCCTTGAAGCACGTCCGCTCCAAGACTTCTTCGAGGCTGACCTCGGCGAACACCTCCTGTAAGGCAACCTCGCCCCAGGCATACGCGGCTGCCGCGCCGGCGATGTTCTCGAAATTGTAGCGCTGCCAGTCAGCATTGTAGGCTTGGTAGCGGTACTATCGTGGTTCCCGAGTATCCCTGGTAACTATAAGGCTTTGGTACTTCTGCTGAAGCTTCATGAGGAAACCTCCAAAGAAAAGGGCGCAAGGGTACTAGGAGGGGATTAGGGATTAGGGGGCAGGGGGGGCCGAGTTTTGAAACATGAACCACAATGACACCATGTCCGGCTTGTACCCCTGCACTCAAAACTTGAACAACACATCCCAAAACCAAAGCCGTGAATCCACAACCCCTAAAGCCTTAACTGCCGAGAACATGAATAATATTTTGGCCGTAAACAAACCCCACACCAGACCCGAAATTCTGAGCCGACCCACCCCAAAACTCTAAAACCCCAAGCCCTAACCCGTACACACCAAAAAGCCCGAAACCCTCTGTATCCTGGCACTCTGCACTCTCGACTTCAAAGCTCCTAAGCCCTTTTCCGCAAAATCCACACCTTAGATCATTCATGCTGAACCCTACACCTCTAACCCGAAACTTAAACCCCTAAACCCCCTAAACCCTAAACCCTAAACCCTAAAACCCTAAACCCTAAACCCCTAAACCCCCTATCCTAAATCCTACGCCCGCGAGGGACTTTAGGACCCGGCCGGGTTCCGCAGCTCAGCTCAGCCCGGCCATAGCACCGGAGGTGAAGACGAGGGAAGCTGTGAGGGTTTGAGGGTTTGGGAGTTAAGGGTTTAGGGTTTAGGGTTTAGGGTTTAGGGTTTGGGGTTGAGGGTTTGGGAGTTAAGGGTTTAGGGTTTAGAGTTTGGGGTTGAGGGTTTGGGAGTTGTGGGTTTAGGGTTTGGGGTTGAGGGTTTGGGGGTTAAGGGTTTGGGGCTTGGGATTAGAGGGTTTAAGGCTTCAGGTCTGGGCTTCGAGGTTTTCTAGGGGCTTAGGACTTTCTGGGTTGAGGACGTTGGGGTGCTTTAAGGTAAACCCTAGAGCCTAAGCCCTAAACCCTAAACCCTAAACCCTAAACCCTAAACCCTCAAGGTAAACCCTAAACCCTCAACCTGTGCTTTGGGACTTTTAGGTCAAAGGGGTTGGGATTTCGGATACTAAGGGCCGTTGGGATCCAGGGCTTCGTGGGATGCAATCGGGTTGACGGGCTTGTAGGTGTAATGTAGGGGTAGGGGCCTTAATAATTAGAAAAAGGGTTTGGGGTATATTCTAGAATAGTTAGAGGCTTGTAGGTGTAATGTAGGGGCCTTAAAAATTAGAATTGGGTTTTGGGGTATATTCTAGAATAGTTAGAGGCTTGTAGGTGTAATGTATGGGCCTTAATAATTAGAAAAGGGTTTTGGGGTAAATTATAGACTAGAGTTAGAATAAGGAGCCCCCAAAATAGTGTTGGTAATTCTTCCGGCCCCTGTATTACAGGCTGCCAGGGCACGGTGTGCCGAGGCCTTCAGCACTTTTCTTGAGTTCCAGGAACTTGCAAGGTGTACAGCCCAGGCTCCAGGCTTCATTCAGCGCTCCCTGAACCCTAAACCCTAAACCCTGAACACAAGCAGTAAGGGAACCTGGGAACCCACCTTCCCAATCCGCCTCCCAGAGAGCCCAATACTGCTTAATTAAGAAATATACCTTAAACCATAATATTATGGCCCCTATACTTTAAGGTATATTCCTTATTTAAGGGATATTGGGCTCTCTGGGCTTCCTCCCAGTCCCTGCACACCCTCCACGCACAACGCTTGCCTTTAAGTGCTCTACCCAGAGGTCAGGAGTGTCTGTTGGGTCTGGGGCGAGTCAGGCTTTAGCTTAGGGTGCTGCTGTGTAGTGTAGGAACCTGATTAAGAAACCTTCGGTCTTCATTAGGGTTCTCTATATGACTCCTAATACTGTGGGGTTATAGGGCCAGGGTTTCTTAATCAACCCTAAACCCTAAACCCTAAACCCTAAGCCCTAAACCCTAAACCCTCAGGTTCCTACATTAGCTTGATGAGTTCTGCAAAACGCGTTGGCTTTTCTTCTCCCGGCGTCACTGAGCTGCAGCTCTCCCACAGAAATCTTCGGCCATGCATCATCACCATATCCCCTTTGCCAAATACCTGTTTAGGGTTTAGGGTTTTGGGTTTAGGGTTTAGGGTTTTGGGTTTAGGGTTTAGGGTTTAGGCTTGATCCTGGACCAATTGACAAAATCAAAGACGGGCAGTAACACCCAAGCCGATAAGCGAATTAGCACCAGGACGCATATGCGCGCTGAATTGCATGCAAGGTCGGATCTAGTACGGTAGATTGAGTTTGGAGTTTAGCATCTAGGGTTCAGGGCAGAGTTGTCCTCAGTCTGGCCCTCTCACTGACACGTTGTGAGCGCTGCATCGGCCACTGTATCCTACGCGCAAAGGGGCGAGCAATTGCTGACGCTGTCACATGGTGTCTTGCGGGTACTTGTTGAAAACATCCCTAAACCCCGAACCCTATTCCCTAAACCCTAAACTAAACCCTAAACCCTAAACCCTTAACCCCAAACCCACAACTCCCAAACCCTCAACCCCAAACCCTAAACACTAAACCCTAATCGTTCAACGAGGGCCCTGGTTAGCTTAGCCTAGACTGGCCAGAAGCTGGCACAGTGCAAAGCAAGGACGGACCAGCAGCGCACAACTCTGGCCTCGGTCTCATATATCTATATTATGAAAGCCTTCGGGTTTTAGCAAAATATTAAGATTATCCAACTGTTCCTGAATGGGGGCAGTATCCACGTTATAGGCACCGGAAACGGAGGCTTGGATTCGCAATGCAAGACATCAGGCAAGCCCTACACCCTTAACCGTCGAGACTACCACCAAAGCTTCCACTTCCAGTTTACCCGGCTCGAGCACGTCCACGTCCACCGATCACAACCACGACTATGGCAGCAGCAACAGCAACAGACGCCACCAGCGGCAACAACAACGTGCTGCTGGTCCTGCTACTCCTGCTGCTGAGGCAAGCGCTAGCCTTACTCGCACCCACACTATTATCTTGACTACTGCAACTTCTGCTTCGGCGCTTGCCACTTGTTGCCACTATTGCTATCACCACGCACCATCCTGGTCACGAAATGCTCAAGCACCCGACCATGAACATTAGCAGACCAGACAACCATCGTCGTCGCGACATCAACGATGACCGTGGCCAACGTCACTGCCGTCACCATGGCCGTCGTCACAAGCATCATCACCACTGGTCTTGTGGCCCTAAACCAAGCCCTGAACGCAATATCCAAATCCCTACCACCTCATGCGCTGCGTAGGACCATCACGCAGCGTCGGACGGATGAAAGTCTGCCATCCACCTCAGGGAGGCAAAGGAGTCTGTAGGCTTTCCTGGGGAGCCTCAACCTGAACCCCCAAAGTCCCCCAACCCTGAATGCGCTGTGAAGAACCGAACCCTAAATCCTATAGAGGGTTTGGGGGTGTGTGAGTTTCCGAAAGCTTGCACCGTCACTTTCGGATGGTTCGAATTTTTCGGATGCGAGATGTAGCCTTTCCGTGGCTATTCGTCCTAAACCCTAAACCCTAAACCGTAAACTGTTAGACTATTGGAGACGTCGAGGGACGGAGAATTTCCGGATACCTTTGAAGATTGACGAGGTTGCCGTTGCAGCCAGAAGGGTGAAAGCCCTAAACCTTGAAATGTATACCCCCGAAAACCCCAGCCCTAAACCCCTAAGACCTAAACCCTAAACCGTGAACCCTAATCCCTAAACCGTAAACCCTAAACCCGTTCCTAAACCCCTAAACCCCGATACGCTAGCAAAAGAATCCTCTTGACCCCGATGGCTGTGGCCATGTACTGCGGGACAGACCAGCCCAAACCCTAAACCCTAAACCCTAAACCCTAAACCCTAAACCCTAAACCCTAAACCCTAAACCTCAAACTAGAGAGGTCGCCAGTGTGGGCTTCAGTCTTCAGTGTAAGGGCCTGAATAATTAGAACAGGGGTGTTGGGCCCCTTTATAGTATACTTATAACAAGGAACCCTAAGGACTTTTATTGGTAATTACTGAGGCTTCTATGTTAGGTGTGTATTTGGGCTTAGGGGTTTGGATCTTTAGATTGGCTACATTGGATCGGTTGCTCTAAAGCTTCAGGGCCTCGTCGGGTTGCAGATCAGGGGCTTTGGGTTTAGGGTTTAGGGTTTAGGGTTTAGGGTTTAGGGTTTAGGGTTTAGGGGTTTAGGGGTTTAGTGTTTAGGGTTTAGGGTTTAGGGTTATAACCTCTCCCGAAACCCCTAAAGCCTAAACCCTAAAACCCTTAGTCCTTGTGCTCTGCCAGGTTGTAGGTTTGGGGCGTTTTTTAGGCTTTCGGGTTCCGGGGGCTTGGGCTTTGAAAGTCTGGGGATTTGGGTGTGGGATTGAGGAGGATATGGGCAGTTCTCTAAATTAGGGTCCCTTAGGGTCCTTTTTTATAAGGGTGCCGTACTATATTGGGAACCGAAAAAAGGACCCTAATTGGAGAACTACCCATATCTCGATATCCGATCTGACATCCTGTAGCCAAACAGAGGAGCTTGTGGCCAAACGTTCAGGGCTCAGAGTCTCGGATTTCCGGTTGCGGGCTCCGACACGGCGTATTTGATGTCTAAGATAAATTTCCATAGGCTTGGAATCCTACCCTCAGCCCTCATCCCACGAAGCTCTAATCCCTAAGCCCCAAGCCCTAAACCCCAAACCCTAAACCCCAAGCCCTAATCTCACATCGGAAACTCTCAAATCCTTTAGGGCTCGCCCTGCGTCATAAATCCTGGACCCTACAAATGTTGACTTTTTTTTACAACTTCCTGAGGACTATACAGGGTATGCGGTACAATCATGGATGGGTCCGGGCCCATTACAAGCAACTGCACCCCGTAGATACCTTAACCGAAGCCTTATGCAAAGCCCCAAACACTGAACCCTGAATCCTAAACCAATCCTTGTCCCTTTGCCTACACCCAAATTGCATCCTGAGCCACTAAACTTACCAAACCCCAGACGAAACCTCTATTGGCTTTTAGCCGAGTACCGGCCCCTGCACTGTAGCTGAATTAAACCCCACGCGAATGCCAGGCCCTACACCCTAAGCCCTAAACCTTGCAAGCACAAGCAAGGCCCAGAAAGAATCCGTCAAACCCTGTAACTCCCAAAAGCTGAAAGAAAGAACCTGGGAAAGCACATGAGAGTTAAAACCCCGTAAAGCATCTGCCAAAAGCTCTCGACCCTGTACCCTCGACTTTAAACCCTAACCTTTTGACAACCCTAAACCGCTCTAAGCACCAGGTGCCTGCTTGGAGACTTCCAGAAGCTCGCCGTGCCTCTCCTGATGAAAGGATGGGATGCTCCGGGCTTCTAGCTTCTATCGTGTTGTACAGGGGTTACTATACGGTCCCCTTTAAGGGTTCTACAGGGGGTTACTACGAGGTCCCCTTACGGGTTCTACAGGGTTTATACAGGGTCCCCTTAAGGCTTCTACAGGGGTTGCTACAAGGTCCCCTTACAGGTTCTACAGGGTTTATATAAGGTCCCCTTTTCTTGGTTCTACAGGGTTACAATAAGGCCCCCTTAAGGGTTCCCTTTGCATTACCATTGGGTGACCTTTGTAAGGGTTCTACAACGGTTCCTTTTTAGGGTTACTATAAAGATCCCTTATATAGGGGTTCTTGTAAGGGTTCTACAAAAGGATACTATAAGGTTCCCTTATGGTAAGGGTTCCCTCAAGGGTTCTACAACGGTTATCGTCAGGGATTTTGGAGTTTAGAGTTTAGGTGCTTTAAGGCTTTAGGGCTTGGGGGGTCCGGGAGATTAGGGTTTAGGGTTTAGGGTTTTCCGGTTCGGGAGATGTGCAGGGTTTCCAGAAGCTTTTGGCTCGCCCAGGGCGCTTTTGAGGTTTCTTTGGGGGATGGTTGTGTCAGTGATGTACACCCCTGAACCCTAAACCCTAAACCCTAAACCCTAAATCCTACATGGCTTCTGCGGGCTTTCTATGTCTTCGGGCCTTCGGTTTTTGCCGGTTTGCCGAGTAGCGTGTAAGGGCTTGGGTTTTCGGCCTTCGGTCTTTTGGGGGGTTCGATGCAGTTTGGGGCTGGGGTTTAGGGTTTAGGGTTTAGGGTCTAGGGGTTTTGGGTTCAGGGTTTAGGGTTTAGGGGTTGAGGGTTTAGGGATTTAAGGGTTAGGTTCTCGGATATAGTCTGGGCTCGTGGGTTGCCGTGCGGATTCGAGAGCTGTGAGTTGTGGGATGTCGAACTCAGGGTTCAGGGTAAAGGGGTTCAGTTCTTAACGAGTCCCCCCCCCTAAACCCTAAACCCTAAACCCTAAACCCTAAACCCTAAACCCTAAACCCTAAACCCTAAACCCTTTTATACATTGTAAGAGTACACTAAGACGAATTATTCAGACCTTTGGTTCAAACTGCTTCGGCCTATCTACTGCACTCCTGCAAGGTCACCTCATCTTGGGGTTGAGGGTTTCTAGGGGCTTTTGAGGGTTTCTCAGACATCCTTGGAACCTTGGGCTTGGGCTTAGAGTTTAGGGTTTTAGGGTTTAGGGTTTAGGGTTCAGGGTATGCGTAAACTCATAATTCAACCCAAAGCTCCAAGTCCTCAACCCCAGACACTGAAACCCTGAAACCCCCACACCCTCAACCCTTAAGCCAAGAATCCTGAACCCAAAAGCCTTAATGTAGGGGCCTTAATAATTAGAATAGGGTTTTGGGCTCCTTTATAGTATATCTATAATAAGGAATCCTAGCAATAATGTAGGTACTTATTCAGGCTTCTTTTTGTTAAGCCCTTTTCATGTTTCGGGCCCAGTCCTCCAAGACTTTACGCTGCTCCGGGCTGAAATCAATGCGGTTCATGGCCTCGTTCGCAGGCGCGGGGTGGACTGGGCTCTGTTTGAGGAAGGTAATGCAAGTTGCCCTCATGAGGAAACCACACTATGTACTACAGATACCTATTAAGGTAACCTTAAACTATCTTGAATAACGAGATAAGGAAACCATGTTATTTACTATAGATCCCTATTATGGTAACTTAAATTAAATCCCTTAACAACAACCCAGACTGGTGTTGATGTGTTGCTTCGGTCCGGGGCCTTCAGCAGAGTCCAGACCGTAGCCTGTACTAAAC
>CAJNDV010037575.1:840-15859 GCA_905221635.1 Symbiodinium sp. CCMP2456 | reverse complement strand
AGCACAGTGTATGTCCGTTTTTGTATATATATATATATAATATTGAACTTATATATGACTAGTGCCAAAAAATATATATGTAGATAGAGAGAGAGAGAGAGAGATATATATATATATATATACACACGTATATATATATATATGTATATATATATATATATGTATATATATATATATATGTATATGTGTGTGTATATGTGTATACATATACAAAATTATATATATATATATGTATATATATATATATGTATATATATATATATATATGTGTGTGTGTGTATGTGTGTGTATGTACATGTATATATATATATATACACAGACATATATATATATATATGTGTGTGTGTGCGTATATGTATATGTATGTGCATATGTGTATGTGTATGTATATGTGTGTGTATACGTACTTGTGTATGCATATTTATGTACTTGTATATGTATAATTACACATGCATGTGGATATGTATACACGCATATACATAATATATATACACATGCACACATAAATACATATGTGCATATATATATATATACAATGGATATACATGAGTGTGTATATATACACACATGCATATACGTACATGTGAGTATGGCTATATGTAGGCATGCATGTCTACATATGTATGTATGCATATGTGTGTATACACGTGTATGTACAGATGTATGTATGTACATACGTATGTACAGATGTATATATGTACATGTTGACAAATGTATGTATGCATGTATACATTAGCAAGGGGTGTGGCATTGGGGGAATAAACGCCAAGCCTTCTAGTCAAGTATAGGACCCAAAGAAGAAGCCCAGCAACCTTATGAAATCCCTCCCCCCCCCCGATGCGCCCTAACTACTAAACCCTAAACCTTACACGCCTAAATCCCAAACCCCTAGCCATGAGGTCATTGCTGAGGCCACTGCTGCTTGCCGCCATCCCACTGCCTTGGCTGGTCCAGGGCCAGCGGCTTTGGTTTAATTTTGGAGGTTTAGGGCGAAGGGTTGGGGTGACAGTTAGCTTCTAGGAAGAATACCGGCCACTATTCCAGGCTTTCCCTGGATGCCGGATCTATGGTTCGGTGAATTCTCCAAAAACTCCTCAGCAAAGATGATCATGGCGTCGTTGCCTTACGAAAAAACCGCACCCAAAATGTAACTGAAGAGGGACAAGCTGCTGCTGTGGCTGCAGCAGCTGCTGCTGCTGTTGCTGCATGGGATGCCAGGCGCCCTGCAACAGAAGCTTCTGAGGGGAGTCGTACCAATGTGGTCTGCAGGAGTTTTGAATCAAGGTCGTATACATTTTTCCCTCTAGGAATCATGCACGCGGATATTCAACACAATGCACAAGAACAAAGGCTCTGTTGACGGGCAGCAACACAGTTCATTCGACAAAGCATAAGTTCCCAAAAGCCGGGCCTTTTTTCTCTGAAGGATACAGGATGGGGACAACGAAACAATGCCCGTAGTGCTGAGAAACATCGTTTCGGAAGCTAGTGTCAGGCACAGTTCTGCTCATTGACCGTTGCTTAGGGAGAACAACAGCCGCCAAAGGCAGTGGAATTGGATTTCCCGGCGGACCCAAATGTTGGTGTCCTTGTTTGGATCACCACATTCGTCATCATCACCATCATTATTGAAGCTTGGACTGCGAAGGGAGAATCGTGTTTTGTAAGGCCCCGAACCGCAATCCCTGAGAGTAGTATTGGTCATCGGAGGTTGAGAAAGGTGCAAGGCTGAAGTGTGCAGGGCTGGTGTTGTTAGCTTCATGCGTCGCTCAGGTTTGGGCTTTGCAATCCTCGAGTTTACATTAGCATCATTAGTGGTTAGGGAGAGCCACACAATAGCCTTCAGTGTGATATGGTACCATGGATACTAGGGGCTTCCAGAGGGTCCCACTGATAAACTTCCCAAATTCTGCAATGTTTACTGTAGGGACACTCAAACATAGACCCCTGTTTTTTGAAAACCTAATAACCCTATTTGGCACGTTAAAAGGCCCCCAATGTTTGGAAGCCTTAATCCCTAGACCCCAAGCCCACATACGCATGCATGCATATGTACATACATGTATACATATATAGGTCTACATATATATATATATAGATATACACATATACATGTACATATACAAGTACATATACGTATACATACTCATATACATACACAGATACAGACACAAATAGACATACACTTACACATACAGATACAGATACATATACCTATACATATACGTATGCATACACATATACATATGCATATACAGATGCACATACACTTACACATACAGATACCTATACGGCCTATACGTATACAAATGAGATATATATATATATACACCTATGCATATGCATAAACATATACATATACGTATGCATATACATATACATATGCATAAACATAAACTTATACATGTACATATGCAGAAAACATATACATATACATGTACATGTACATATGCACCCTTTGTAAGGACCCCGAAGTTTTTGGAAAGCCTAAACTTGAAACCCTAATCCCTAAACCTTGAACCCGAAGCCCAGAAACCTAAACCCTGATCCCTAGATCCAAAATCCCATATAACACTTCAGAGGAACCCCTCACATATGTGTATATATATATATAAATGTGTGTGTACGTATGTATATGATATGTGTATATATATATACACGTATGTATATGTATATATAAAACCCCATGCAAGGTTAGCTCATGGACACCCACTGGCACAAGTTGTCGGGTCCTTCGCGCCATTTGCGCCCTTTCCACCTGCCTGCAAGGCAAGGAAACCTTATAATCCTGTTTCGGGTGGATAGTACTGAGGGTTCATGGTTCATGGTTTGGAGTTTACGGTTTAGGTTGTAGGGTGCAGCTGAGATGGAAGCAAGCAAACGTATTTCTCATACCCTTGCAACAACAATCACACGAGAAAAGAATTGTGGCTCAGTTCTCAGCCTGAGGATTACAGCCTGACTTTTTGCGGAACCTCCGGTATGGATACATTCGAACTAATGCTGAAACTGGATCTGGATTAGTTGTCTCTTTGGAGCCCAGGTCTGAACATCTCACAAGAGATGAGGTTTTGATGGCTTTGGGGCAGATGCTACAAAACCTCAAAGCAATGTGTTTTGTAGTTATATGTGGTTTGGTCTCAAAACAAAGAGGCTCCCCATTCTGCCCGTAGGATTTCCTGAATCACTAATGACTTCATTCGACTCTAAGAGCCAAGCAAGATGACCCTCGGAACACTCCCCAAACCCTTCTTTCCCAAGATAAGGCAAGGTCCCCAAAGTCCTGAGGGCGCGAAAAAACTACAGCCTGAAACCTGAGCGAACCCCACACCAGGAGGCCGACATGTCGTTGCGGCCGGAGATCATAGGCCTCAACCATCAGCTGATGGCAGTTTAGAAGACATAGCCTATGCTGACCTTAGAACCAAGGCAAAAGGTGTTGATGTATCGTAGGTGCCTGTATGCATACATGTATATATATATATATACAAACACTCACATACACATACACATACACATGCACATACATACATATACATATACACATACATATACATACACATATACATATACGTATACGTATACACATACATACACATATACATATACATACATACGTACATACATACATACATACATACATACATACATACATACATACATACATATGTATACACACACAAATGGAAACCGATTTCTTAGAAAGGAGCATCTCTAAGAACATCTAAGAGGGTAGTCTAGGATCTAGAGTTAGGGGCGAAGCATGGCGAGCTTGGGCTAGGATGATATTATGATGCGCTCAGATGACAGGGGGCGGCTGTTGCAGATGATTGCATCAATTTGCAATAGATAACAGATGATGATGATAATAGAGTAAGCCGGTAATAACAATCAGCAAAACCAGCAAAACTATCATCATAACAATCATCATCACGATAATGGTCATAGTCACCACCACCACCACCACCGCCGCAGCCGTCGCAGCCGCCGTCACCATCGCCACCACCACCACCACCGTTGCAGCCGTCGCAGCCGCCGCCGCCACCACAACCATCACCAACACCGCTGGCCAAAGCCCCAGCCCCAGCCCCAGCAGCAGCAGCAGCAGCAGCAGCAGCAGCAGCAGCAGCAGCAGCACCGCACCACCACCAGCACCACCAGCACCACCAGCACCACCAGCACCACCACCAGCAGCAGCAGCACCACCACCACCACCACCACCATCACACCACCACCACCGCCGCTGCCGCCGCCGCCGCCATCACCACCACCACCGCCACCACCACCCCCACCACCACCACCACCACCACCACCACCACCACCACCACCATCACACCACCACCACCACCACTACTACGACCACTACAACTCCGACTGCCAATGCCACATTTCACCTTTTGGCAGGCTGGATCAGGTTGGCTAATTATCGGGCATCAGGTGTTCTGCTTTCGGGGCTTGGCTTATGTCTTAGTAACTGGCTTTTGGGACTGAGAGTGTTGGCTGTGTTTGGGACTCAGGTGATTCAGGGAACATACCTCCCAGAGGTGCTCGAATACCAAAGCCCTGTGATGCTGTGATCTCTGTGTGCGTGTGTGGGTGTGTCTTGTAAAGATCGTTGTTGTTCAATATGTCGAGTGTGATGCGGAATTTCAACTGTGCTTGTCCATACCATTCCTTCGATTTCATTGCGGGGGCTTTTACAATAAAGTTCCCTATGATGGGTCTTGTTTGTAAACCCTAAACCCATTTAACCTCCTCGGACTCCCCGCACTGTTTCGCATACTAGTCTTGTCAGACTGCGTCTACTGCTTGCCCCCGAAGCACTGGTCCTATCCCGTGGATGACCCCCCCAATACCCAAAATGAACTACATGCATAGCATGACAAGAGTTAGGGAACCCTCTGCAAAACAATACAACCAACTTTAAAACCTATTTGGAGTCCTTACACAAGGCGTGCGTAATCTGAAGAAACCCCCGCAGGTATCCGCAGCCATTTTCCTAACTTCGGCTCACATCGCAGCTTGCACGGTCGGTCCGGTCACTTTAGTGACGGGGTGCGAGGATTAAGAACAAGCAAGAACAAGCAGTTTATACGGAATTCAGGACGGGCTGGGGTCTAGGTTCGAAGGTTCGGTTTGGGACTAAGAAGCTTAGGAAGGGAAGGGTGCATGAGGGATGACTATTCATAAACTTCGAGACTCTTCAGGCTTTGCAATTAGGGTTGGAGGTTTCGGGTTCAGGGTTCAGGGCTTAGGGTGTAGGGATTAGGGTTCAGGGTTTAATCTTCTGCTAGCAGCATGGAAGGTCAGCTTCATGAGCCTGAACAACAGCCAAGTTGCACGCTTGTCGTCTCGGGTTTGACATGTCGTAAAGGTCTAGACACCATTAGGTTTTATCGTGCCTGGTGCGCAAAAAAGACTGTAGTGAAGATATGCTGTACCACTCCTGTTCGCACTCGTTAGAGTTGTAAAAGCTGAGGGAGCACCACACCAGACAGATCACCGCAGCGTACTCAGTGAAAGCCAAGGCGGATAGAAGAGGTGGTGTGATGCAAACGCGGGGCACCTGTGGCGGCGTTAGGCTACAGAGCTTGTGGTTCGAGGATAACCAGCCCTGTTTCCGTCAGCCCTGTAGCAGGTGCCTAGTGGCTTTGTCGAACACCCCGACAGAGTGAACCATAACCCAGCTTCACGCTTAACGGCTATAGCCACTTCAGAACTCGGATTCATGATTTATGACACCGAAAACCTGTGCGGAGAACCCTGAAGATCATCTCTACCGAGCTATGCTGCAGACGATGGAGCATGCACACGGAACCCGCAGACTATGGGTCTGCCTCCCTGCTGAAGCCAAGCCTAATTAATAGAATAAACACCCCAAACTTGAATAGCACCATGTCCATAACTCTAGTATAGTATACCCCAAACTTTAGACTCGAAAGCGAAAGACTTGGCACACAACCTTAGCTTAACACCGGCTTTCATTACCGCAAGCCGGACACTCAAAACCCAAGCGCCGAAGTCGATCGCGAAACTACACCCCAAATTGCAACAGCCTGGACAACACGGGACGGGAATAGTGGGTTCAGAGATTACGTAGCTGATTAGAGTTTACAAGCGAATCCGGAGAAGAAGACGCTTTGCAACTGTCTTTGTTGCTGGACTTCGGGTCGTCATCAGAGCATGAGAGCGTCTAGCGAGGTAACCATCTTCCTCAACAGCATCCCAAGCGGATCACAAGGCTAACCCCGATACGGGGTTCTGGCTTGGCTTCGCCATGCCCAGCTTGATGGTAAACCTGGCAATCACGTACATCGAACTCATTTAACTGACAAGGGTTCCGGCTGAAGACGATGGAGCACGAAAGGGCTTCATGGCTCAAAGATGGAGCAGAAGACATGGACCCTACGAGCCCTGGTTACCTGCCACATCTGTGCGCACTCACCAAAACTAACGACAAGCATCTGGTCCACTAGCCGTTCGCACAGCAAGGAGTCCGGCCATGACTAGAGTGGCAAAACTAAACTCGCATGTTTCACGATTACCCTTACTATCACATGTCTTATATACACGCATATAGAATGCTTATGTATTTGTCTGGTGACTTGTTCACTTGGTTTACCAAAAAATAAATGAACATAGAAATATATGTATACCCACACCGGTACCAATAAAAAATGTCTACGTATTTGTCTGTATCTCTATCTGTATGTAAAGCTCGATCTAAATCTGTACCTATAACAGCACCAGATCAACATCTATATCTGTATCAATGCCCATATCTATACGTATATCTATGTCTTTCTGATCATGAATACTAAAGAATACTCTTGTCATGTGTACTACTATGATTGTTCATATACAGTTTATTGTTACTAATGCGGCTGTTGCTAGTGGTAGTGCTGCTACTGTTGCTACTGCCCTAGTTTTTATCATTACCAGTGTCATTAGCGTCACGATATTCGGATCATGATCATTATCATCACGTTACACCGAAGCTAGTCGTAGTAGTAGTCGTCGTCGTCGTCGTAGTAGTCGAAGTAGTTGTAGTGGTGTAGTAGTCGTAGTCGTAGTCGTAGTCGTAGTCGTAGTCGTAGTCGTAGTCGTGGTAGTAGTAGTAGTCGTAGTCGTGGTAGTAGTAGTAGTAGTAGTAGTAGTAGTAGTAGCAGTAGCACCAGCAGCAGCAGCAGCAGCAGCAGCAACAGTAGCAGAAGTAGTAGCAGTAGTAGTAGCAATCCCTTCCCCCCAATATTCAAGGGCGGGCCCCCTCCCCAATAAATACTCGGATAGTGGTTTGATGAGTCTGTCACTCTTGAGGGCTCTTGCTCTGGCTCCCGCGTGGGCTTTTGCTCCTGCGTCTGCTCTTGCTGCTTGCTGTTGCTCCTGCTCTTCCTCCTGCTTTCGCTCTCACTCTTGCTCTTGCTTTTGCCTTCTCACGCGACTGGAAAGTTGGAGTGGCACACAGGATTGGAATGAGTCTCACACGTGGCCTGAAAAGCCAACCCAGAAGCCTCAAACCCGACAGGCCCCCTACACTTAACGCACAAGCCCAAGTCCTCACCTCCTAAGCTCCAAGACACCTGCTAGCATCACAGCATGCCCTAAAGACTAAAACCTTTAAACCCTGAACCCCTAAAGCCTAAACCCCCAAACCCCTACACGCCTAAACCCCCAACTCCAAGTTCCATCCGCCAAACAAGTCGGCTCCACAGTGCCGGGTTTTCCGGCTGGTGGGGCTGCCGGCAGGCCTCTGTCTGTCAACTTGGAGACCAGGAGTGTTGAGGCCATCGGTTTAGGGGTTTAGATATTTCAAGGTCTAGGGTTTGGGGTTTAAGGATTCGGGTTTCGTGCTTTTTTTGTTGTTTTGAACTCGGGTTTCGGGTTTAAGGACTAAGGGTTTGGGATTGAGGGATTAGGGCCGATCAGGGATGATAACCCATCAGAATGGGGCTGTATCCTACTATGTTGTCGGGATTGGGCTTGCAGGCAAGCTTTCGTGTGGGCTCGACTGGAATGGAGTTTAGGCTTCGCCGTTGGGGTTCGACAACCCAAGTCATGATGCGAACCTTTACAGAGATTAGGGCTTAGGGTGCAGCATTCAGAGTCCAAGGGTGCATTGCGGATGACACTGTTGGCTTCAAGGTTGAAGCCTTCAAGACTACACTTCGGCCGGACACTCGCAGGCTGAACCTGTAAGGACAGGTCAGAACTGAAAGTTAAGGGGTTGGGCAAACTCGGACTTCCAACCCGTGATGTTTGAAAAGGCTACGAGCATGTTTTAGGCTTTAGGGCCCCGGACACCTCTGCCATGTTGGCCACCCCGAGGAACAAAGGCCCCTCGCCCACCTTAAACCCTAGACCCTGAACTGTTGCCTGAACGTGGCTCCACGTGTCTCCAGGCAAAGGCACTCGGCTATGCAGCCTGGGACGCAAAGCGGCCTAAATCGAATATAGAAGCAGTATAAGGTCTTGGGGTACATTGCAGTATCACCTAAACCCTAAACGCTAAACCATAAACCCCAAAGGGTTGAGGAAAGGGTTTGGGCAGGTGCAGGACAGCGGCACAAGACTGGAGAATGGGAACCAGGCCTCGTATCATGACTACTATGCTACTCTTGGCTGTTGCCGCAGCTTTACATGGTATACGACAGACAGTGAACTCTCGCTGTTGTCAGATGTCGAAATGCATACAACACAGAGTTACATCGTGCTTGTGTCAGATGTCCAACTGCACAGAATGGGGCCGTAAAGTGCCAACAAATTCCTCCCCACCCGAAAGCTACCTACGTCGTGCAGATAGCTCGTAATCCATCCATGAATTTCGTCCAAGGTTCATGCTTCCTTACATGCGAGGTCCAAAAAACCGACTACTGTAGGCTTCTATGTCAGCAATCCTGATTATGGTTTGGGTACATTCGTTACACCCCTAGCCTTTCATACATTCAGACGCTTATCTCCCCAAACCTCTGCCCTGTGCCCGAAGAAGCCAAATTGAAAGAATGACAGAGCCTTTCAACACAAAGAGTTTATCATGCATTGTCACATTCATATATCAGCTTTTCCAGTTACCCGCCTTTGTAAAACTCCCACTCCCGGCGAAGATCTATCTTTCTATTCTATCGGTCTACATATCTATCTACCTACCTGCCTATCTATCTATCTGTCTATATATATATATATATATGCAAAGCACATGTCGGTATCTGAATGCTTTATATAGATACATACATATACATATACATATATATATATGTATGTATGTATGTATGTCTGTATGCATACATACGTACATACATACTTACATACATACATATATGCATATATATATATATATATCGATACATATATCGACACATATATATATATATATATATAGATACACATATGTATATGTATGTGCACACACACACACATATATATATATATATATATTATACACATGTGCATATACAAGAACATCTGTCGTAATTATGTATGCATGCAAAAAAAAGTTACAAGAGGTGGATTGGCAGGTATGACGTGGAGCCTAAGCAATTTGGGGGCGGGGCGAGAGACCGCGAAAAGCGGGTCTCGGTGTAGCTAGTTAGTTCTTATTTTCGGCACTTCAGGGTTGCGGTGCAATTTAGAACTCTATCGGTTTAGGGTTCAGGAGTCTAGGGTTCACTACTCGATGTCAATAAGACGCAGCAAGTTTAATTAGTAGCACCAGCCGCGGGTGCCGTGGTACCAGTCGTAGCGTGAAGAACACAAGTCAACCAACGCAAGGAACCCTGAAACCTATAAACGTTAAACCCCTAAACCCTGAATCCTACGTACACCAAAACAGCTCGGCGCTGGGCCCATTCGGTCTCCAGAGGAGTTGCGCTGGTAAGGACCGGTCATTGTAGACATGTTGGAACGTTCCAGTTACCTGCCGGTCAGCTAGACTTGCAGAAAGTACTGAAGTCTGTCGAGTTGAAGTCGCTAAGACCTAAACAGCTCTAAGCCAGATCGTATACTTGGACCTTGATATCTAGTTCCTTGGGGGCTGTGTGCTGCCCTTCCTCTAGACAAGTGGACAACTACGAAGGCCATGCGAAGATAGCAGCACAGCACAAATGTCGGAAGAAACAGCACCAGAAGCTAATCAATGAGTCTGCAAGTAGGGCCGTTGTGAACCCCCTCGGTAGTCTGACTATCAAGAGGTTCCCTCTGAAACAGATCTGCAATACTTAGCTGAGATGAACTTCGCACGAACTTATATCCTCCCACAAAAACGCAATCCTTCGGCTCCCTAAAAGAGCTCGAGATTAGCAAAACGCTTCAGGGTCGCAGGTCAGCAAACAGCACTCCCAAACAGAAGGACCTGAGTCTATCGAGAAGAAAAGCTTTGAGGCTTTGGGTTTTGGGGGCTTGGGGTGCCTGCAACTCCAAACCCTGCTACCTCATTGGCGTCGCTGATAACCTCACAGTCTCATAAACCCTAGGAGCAGCTCTTGTAGCAGCTGCTGCTGTTTGTTACAGTGACGACGCCAGTCCAAAAGTACCTGTTACTTTCAGCTTGCACCCACCTCCTTGTCTTCATTTGCAGCTGCCTGCTTCGAAACGGACAGAGCACGTCCAGGGTTAATAAAAGGGTTTAGGAAGTGGTTTTAATGCACGGCACGGGTTCGCAGAGAGCAGAGCGGATGCTGTCATCCTAAACCCCAACCCCCTAAGCTCTACAAAAAAAACTGTCACACATGGACTGGCCTCAAACTACCCTAAGCCCCCAAACCCGATCGCAAACGGAAGGTCCGGAAAATCTAATCCTGTTTCATCCTGACATTGAACCGCGGCTGCCGAGAGAAGAGGAGGGATGGTTGAAGAAACCATGAGCAAAGGGGCTCCTAAGCCCTATAAACTCAACTTTGCTTCGATCCGGGCTGAGAGATTCTGGCCTGCTAGCGCTTATACTTTCGGGATTAGGGCTTAGAGCGTTTGGGGTTCAGAGTGCTTGATTTATGGTACTGCCCAAAACGCAGAAGCAAGACAACAGTTCTACAAGGAATTGAAAGGACGGCTGAAACTCCCCGAGTGATTCAGCGGATAGCCCGACGGCAGCACATGTAAAACACCAAAGCGACAGGCACCCAAATGCTAGACTGCTAGACCCCATCAATCGCAGAAACATTGGTTGTAAACGCCACGAGAAGAAAACATATCATGACTACCGCATCACAAAACTGCTTTGCTTGAGGGTTCGATGGTGGATACCTATAGTCAATAGTATTTCATCGAATCGGAGAACGATGAGTTTGGGCTCACACCTGCTCTTTGGCCAGGAGCTCGGCGTCCTTTTTCCTTGCGCCGGCTTGCACAAGGTACTGCGGTGAAGCTGAAGCTGTAGATATACAACGGAAACTGTTTAAGGATGGTATATGCCATATGCACTATTTCAGGGTCCTTTGATCAGCAGAGTCTGGTGAGTTCGTCGTATTGACGATGCTGCTGTTTTCGCTGCGATAGACCCCTTGCGCATGATGTCGCGGTTCTGGTTGGAGTTGCTTCTGATGTGGCCATGGTCAGCGATGTGGCCATGGTGGCTGTGGATTTGTCGATGGTGCATCCTTCGTCGTGTTTGCTGATTGATTGAGCTGGTTTTCAGAACGTTCCTCGCGCTGTCGTCCTTGCTGTCGTGTTGATAGTTCTCCAATTATTTCCATTCACAACACATAATATTTTTCCTGCTGCTGCAGTAGATGTTGTTGTCAGGTATCATGATGTCCGTGCTGGTTAGTTTGATGGCTGTTCGCTGCTGGGGCAGCTATTGCTTACCTCGGTCATTACCGGCTTTCTCGTTAGTCGAGACAGAAGAGTAGCAGACTACATAAGCGGCAACGAGCCCTGAACCCTGAACCACTGTTCTGGAGAGGCCACCTAGGAACATCTCACGTCTCCGCTAATTGCGGCCTCTCCAGGCAACAAGCCGCAAGCTGGATGTAAGTATCTTGGTATCTGAGACAGAGTCCCAAGCTGAACCGCACCCCATGCGCCAAACTGTTAATGCAACACCCTAAACCCTGAATTACTAAACCCTAGACCCTAAATCCTGAACCCTAAACTCCAACCAAGAGGGAGCCTGTTGAGGAAGCCATCCGATCTGGAAGGTGACGCCTGCCTTGCAAGGTCTGTATTATGGGATGCAGCCGGCCTTAAGGTATCGAGGTTTAGTGCTTAAGGCTTCAAGGGCTTAGGAAGGCTTAGAGTTTCGGGGTTTGGGGATGACGGACTTCGGCTTAGGAAGGCTTAGAGTTTAGGGTTTGCTAAGGGGTGGGACTCGCGGCTCTGTGTGTTCAATCAGGGGTCTCATGGAGCCGATCTGTTCAAACTGGGTTTGGGGTTTAGGGTTTCCTTAAACCCTACACCACAAACGGCTACGATCGAGTCCCTAGCGAGCCATGAGCTGCAGCTCCTGAGCCTGCCCGGTCTTCTGTGCAAGGATCCCTTGGACACAAACAACCCCGTCAATAGCTCCAAGATTTTGCATAGACCCGTTCAACGATTCAACACTTATATTTGCAAATCTTATAGTCTTCCCAAATGAAAACTCACGCGCATACACTCAGCAAGTCAAGGAGCCCTCTATACATTCACCGAAGTAGAACCTTGTACCTTATGGGAGTCATGTCACCTAGCCTAGAGTGACGCCGCCCGATTGTCCCGAAAGCTGTGTGCATAAGTGCATACACCGATGGGCGCGGCCTTGCAAAAAAAACTGACGCCAACCACCAAGTTAACGCCCCAACCCAGGCCCAGAAAAGCAGTTCAGCCCCACGTTCCGAAGAGTACCACCCTGAAGCCCTAGAATATGTAAATGGACTGTTCTGTAGTCTTGGGCGCTCGGCCGTGCCGGCAGCAGCGACTTGTCCTGCCGGTGTCTTTGCCACGGGCGAGATGTTCTTTGCAGAAGTTCGCAAGAAAAAAGCTCGGCTTCTCGACATGTCCACGTAGTGCAGGTTTTAAATGTCCGAAGCCATGGGAAAGCTAGTCTCTGTCTAGTCCGCTGTTGCGACCTAAGCGAGTTTCAGAGACCTAGGGTACCTTACTTGGGCGGCCTTACAACAATTCTGGGCCTTATCAACTAGTAACGCCGAATGGCAAATGGAAAACCGACTCTCCCACAGGACTCGGTCAATACAGCTTGGCTTGCCAAGGATTGGACAAATAGAGGCCTTGTAAGAAATTTGGAATGGGTTTGGGGTGGGTATATTATATTGCAGTTTTTAATCAGGAAGCTTGGTAATTGTTCAGGCCTCGACATGCGAAGGGCAGATCTGGGAACCTCTGGCAGTAGTTGCGGTGCACAGTAGATTGAAGCGATCTGTCTCTGCTGTATCCCCAAGCCCCATACCCCCGTAACTAATCCCAATCCGTAGAATAACAATAGCTGTAGCTGGAAATCACCCTCCCTAAACCCTATACTATAAATCCAAAGCAGCCTCCAAACGCTCAGAGAAGCAGCAAACAAGGCTTCAGACATCCTAAGACCTACAACCAGCTGAAAGTAGCCGCAGTCCTGTCTACGGCAGGGGTTAATAAGTGCTAGGTTGTAGGCTGAAGTCTTTGGGGTGTAAGAGTCAAGGGCCAATGTGATTTCTCTAAAAAGCTGAGGTTGCGTCCCGCTTGTAATCTGCGTATGGGTCGCCACGGGAGAAATGAGACCTTGGTCGGTTAACCCCACGGTTCAAACATGATCAAAGTGCTTGACACTCGAGCCTAGACTTGCTACTGCGTCATGAATCCTCAGCTACCACCTAAAAAATAAGTATTGGGTACACAACCCTAGTCCCTAACCGTAAACCCTAAACCGTTTGGGTACACGATCATGCCTGGAGTAGGGCAAATAAACCCATTAAGACGGGTATGAGATGTGCAGTAAAGGGTAAATTGGCCATTATTGGGTTTCTAGGGGTTTAAGGTATAGAGGGCTTCGGGTTTAGGGACCCTTTAGTCAACGAAAAACTCAAAACTCAAGACCCTAGGGCGAGTGTATAGGGTTTGGATGAGGCCCGTAGCCTAAACTAATTAACGCCAAAACCAAAACCCTATAAGGGGTGCTATGAGGGTTCCTTTAAGGGAACCCAAAGGAAAGGTCGGAGCTACTCGTCTCTGCGGTGGCTTCCGTTAAAAACCGAGGGAGTCGAAGGAGTGGGGTTTTCCATACGTTGGGTTGTTGTCGTCTTTTTTTCCGGTAAGCGGGCTCTTGTGGCTTCTTGGGGCTTTGGGTTTTAAAGTTTAGGGTTTAGGGTTGACAGGTCTGTAAGTTGACCCTCTGGCAGCCAGAATTCAGGGCCTTGAACAAGTGTGGGCTCCAGGAAACAACATTGGTATCAAACTTTCAGGCTGTCGGCTGTAGAAATGTAGTGACCTGTCGGACATCAAGCGGTGGAAGCCTGTCTTTGGAAGGTAAATGTATAGGCATTTACACTTTCGAAGTTGGAAAAGTGGAAAAAGCTGAACTCAACTTAGCAACCGTGAAACATTGCTTTTCGGGCCTTAACGAGTAGGATATGTGTACGGGTTGAAGCACTTGGACTTGTACGGGGACTGTTGCGAGGATGCCATGACAAAATTTCCAGACCCCTATAGACCAGATCCGTGCATCTGAGACGCAGGCCCTGCTACATCGAGACACCTAAACTTGAAACCTTCTACTCCCTATGCACACACCCCAAACTGGCCTTGAATATCTTAGAACCATGGAATACTGCAGTCGTTAGAAAACCCTGCGTTCATTATTGAGCAGAGCGGAAGTATCATACATAGATAGCTTAGTCTAGGGTATGTACTGCGTTGTGTCCGGTTGAAAAACCCTAAACCACGTCCCAAACTGCGCTAAACCCCACACTCTAAAACACTCGAAGCCCTGAACACTACACCTTTCAAGGGCCGAGGGCCTAAACCCTTGAATGCTAAATGCTTAATGCGCAATATACATATATCTATATACACATATACATATACATATATATATATATCTTCTTCTTCGGCAAGGCTT
>CAJNDV010037574.1:88326-111262 GCA_905221635.1 Symbiodinium sp. CCMP2456 | reverse complement strand
GGCCGCGGCCTACCGTTGGTCGCGCCCCCTCCGCCCTAAGCAGTAGCTGCTGACGCGGACCGTTCTCGGCAGACGCAAAAAAGGGCGTGAAAAAAAAAAGATTTAAGCTACGATATGGTTGTTAACAGTTGCTCTGACGACAAAGGATTTTCAAAGGAAGTCCTTGCTACACGATTTGCTGTCACCACTGCGGTAAAGAAGGACAGACTTAAAAACAGTCCTTCAGCAATGGAGACCAGAGATGTTTTTTGCAAAGCAAATGACCTCATAGGGGTATGATGGATATCTCATAGGTTGCATGATGGAAGCCTCGTAGGGGTATGATGGAAACCTCATAGGGGGTATGATGGAAACCTCATAAGTTGTATGATGGATACCTCATAGGTTGTATGATGGAAACCTCAGAGGGGGTATGCTGGAAACCTCATAGGGGGTATGATGGAAACCTCACATTGGTGTGGTCGTTTTGAACGATGAAGTGTTAAACACTTACTGCTAAAAAGCAGTGCGCGGATAATCTAAAACACTCTTGGTGATGCCAAGAACAGAGACGCTGGACGGGGTGAAGCAAAAGTCCGCTTCAATCCTACATCCTAAACCCCTAAAACCCATAAATGTAAAATCATAAGCAAATCCTATACAAAATATAACAAAAATCCTAAAATATATAATATGATAGACCGTAAACACATAAAACCAAATGTCCCCAACTTAGCCCGATGCACTTTTAATGTAATAAAACATCCTTTCGACTAATAACATAACAGGTTTTCGTTTTCAAGAACGACATTGTCAACAACAAGTACGACGCTCTGGTGCGACTTCCTCCCGCTGGGCGTTCAGGGTCTTTGTGGTTTAGTGTTCAAGGTTCTTGTGGCTTGGTTTAGCCTTCATGGTTTTTTTCTGGCTTGGTCTGGTGTTCAGGGTTGTTGTGACTTGGTTTAGGTAGGTCTGATTTTAAAAAAGGAGCACACCCCATCTTTTTTTATCGTTATGTTTTTGTTTCGTGTTTTCCCCTTTCGTGTAAAAAAAAGCGCTCCTTTTTTCAATCATGTTATTTCTTGGGGATGGAGCCACGGGCGAGGCATCTGCAGTCCTCCACCCGACATGTGCCCGGCATCGCCTGCGTCGATCGGCTGCAGTTCAGGGCAGGGGAACGCAAACGCGGCCGCCACTCTGGCTCCGACAGGGACGGCGAGTAGCTTTCGAGGCTCGCGGCCGCTCGGCCTCAATTCTTCCTCCTGCTGCTGCTAGGACGGCCTCTGCAGTGAAGACCAGGTGTCCGTCGACGTCGGCGCCCTCCAGAAGCACCGCACCAAAGTGCAAGGGGGCGGCGGCAAAACACTTGTGGGCTTAACCAGGATCAGCAGAGCACAAGCGCCCAAACAAACTGCATGGACTTCCCAGGACCTCGTGGCGGAAAGAAGGCCCAACCTAACTCACCTCACGCGCTCGGGGGCCCCAAAAAGCCATGCAAAAAAAGAAAAGGCAACGCCCGCATTGACGCAGTTTCATGTCCTGAAACGTTACCGTACATCTGAGGAACTGACGGCCGTACAATGTAGGAGGGGAGCACAACTGACTGGAACAAAGTGCGCCGAAGGCCTGTGTGCAGTTTGTGATTTTCCGCCCAAGTTTACGGTTGCTGTATGTATAAAAGCGCCGCAATGCTTGCTCCACTTCCGATTGGAGAAACGACACCCTGAGAACAGTGCTCCGAGACTACGGGCACTACGGGGACATCATGAAGAGTGAAATCGAAATTACGCATCCCACAACCAGGCCCAATCCCACATCAGAATCTCCAACGGGTTCCCCAATCCTAGCATGTTGCAAATCCAGCAAAATTTTTGTTTCGGCCAGAGTGTAAACTTGTTCCTGGGCGCCCCCGCAACAACCCGCCTGAGTTAATAACGCTTCGATTGAAATATTCCGCAAATCGTCCGACTACAGCACAACAGGCTGATGGGCCGGTAGTTCGTGCACGCCTCCGCTGAGCCGGATTTGTGTAAAGGCTTGATGACGGCAGTCTGTCATACAAATGGGATGCCCAGGAGCGATTTAGCTCAAGGAAGCACAGCAGTGCTGCACGAAACACGGAAGCTTCACGGGCAGCCCATCCGGGCCAGGTGCACGATTAGCAAGCAACTCTTGCAGAATTTGCAACATTTCAGGCTCAGAAAACCCAAAATCGAAATGCCCGGTTTTGCAGGACATAGTTACAAGCGGGTTGCGAATGGTGATTAGGAATTTACTCCCTAGGGATTAGGAATTTACTCCTTAGGGTTGTCGATTTCCCTGCTGGATTCAATCGGTAAAGTTTTCGTCTTCGGGAAAAAGTTCCGGCTAGATTCGCTCCTTAAAGTGTTCGGCTTGGGAATACACTCGGTTACCGTTTCCTGCTGGATTCACTCCTTAGGATTTTCGTCGGCATTCATTCCTTAGGGTTTTCGTCTTGGGTATTCACTCCTTAGGGTTTTCGTCTTGGGGATCTTGGGGTAGAGCTTCCTGCTGGATTCACTGCCAAGGATTTCCGTCTTCGGTCAAAAATTCCGGCTGGATGCACTACTTAGGGTTTGCGTATTCCGGAAAACGGTTCCTTCTGGATTCGCTCCCTAGGGCTTTCGCCTTGAGAACTCCTTCGAATTTTCGGTTTGGGTATTCACTCCTTAAGCGCTTCGTCTTGGGCTACAGTTTGCTGCAGGACTCACTCTTTCGGGCTTTGATCTTCGGGAAAAGGTCTTTTGATGGATTCACTCCTTAAGGTTCTCGTTTCGGGAATGCACTCCTTAAGGTTTTCTTCTTGGGTGTCCTGTCGGGTTCTTGGTTCACTCCTTGGGGTTTTCGTTTTCGGTCAAGGGTTCCTGCTGGATGCACTCCTTAGGGCTTAGGGTTTTTGTCTTCGAGACAAGGTTCCTGTTGGATTCACTCCTGAAGGTTTTCGTCTTGGGTGTTCACTTCTTAAGGTTTTCGTCTTGAGTTAAAATTTCTTGCTGGATTCACTCCGTAAAGTCTTCGTATTCGGTCAAGGATTCCTGCTGGATTCACTCCGTGGCTGGATTTGCCCTGAGGGTGTTCGTCTTGGGAATTCACTCCTTAGGTTTTTCGTCTTGCCTCGGGCATTCACTCCTTAGGGTTGTCGTCTTGGGCATGCACTCGTTAGGTTTTCGTCTTGAGTTAAGGTTTCCTGCTGGATTCACGACTTGCTGGATTCACGACTTAAGGATTTCGTACCTGTAAACGATTGCGGGAGCAACTGCATTATCACTGGTATTATCTGGTACTTGTGGCTTCCGCATGTCTGCTTAAGCTTAAGGCCCACCACCAAGGGAACAGAGTCTAGAACTTTGGCCGAGATAAACAACATCCCAGCGTGGCTGCCAAATGTCAAGGTTGTTCAGGCCTCATAAGACATATATGTATTTGTAATTGGGCATAGCAGCTTGATGTAAGGCTGTCGAACGGTTTCAGGTAGGGGCCTGGAGTGGGGCAGCTGACGTAAAAACCACCTTTCGAAGCAAAAGTTTCTTTTGGTTTGGGCCTCAAGCCGTGTGCGCATGATTGTCTGAACGAGCTCGTTCCCTCCTTTGGTTGGGGCTAAGTGGGGTAGGTGGGGCAAGCGGGGTAGTGGGGGTAGGCGGGGTCGGTGGGGTAGGCGGGGCGGCGTGGCGGGGCAAGTGGGCTAGGTGGGGTACGTGGGGGTAAGTAAAAAAATAAAATTGCATCTGCCAATAAAGAATTATTAAAAATTGCATTTATGAAAATTAAAAAAAAAAGCCTGCTACCGTCGACATGCGTCACCCCAACGAGGATCTCCCATCCTCACTTTCACTTTGCAAGAATTGAAATATGTGTTTTATGCCATTTGCGGGCTGTGGCTTGTCTCCGCGATCTCCGCGGCTTCTGCTCCGCTCGCGCCTGCTGGGCCCGTCCATTGCTCGGCGCTCGTTGTTTGAAGCTGGTGGCATGGCCTCCATGAGCCGCCTATTCGAGAGCATGCCCAGAAGGAGCAAGGTCAGCGGACGGTCGGCCGCCTTTGGCAAGCGCGAGCTGTGGACGAGCCCCTGCAAGCCTATCAGCACATCGCAGGCCAAGCAGCGCCCTGCTTCCGGGTCCGCTTCGCGGCAACGTCATGTATTCCGACAAGGCTCTAAAAAGGCTGCGGGCTGGACGGGCAGAAGTGGCTCCGGGGTAGTGCTGCACCGTCTGTGAGGCAACACTTGCCGTAAGTGAGCATGCCCAGTCCCCCTTGCCTCTTGGCAGACGTGCGTCGCCCGGTTCTCCTAGCTCGCAACTCCTTGCTTTTGCCATGCTTGGAATAAGCTTGTGTAATGGATCCGGTCAAAAGCTTTGCGTAACTCAGTAGCAAGCCAAACTTCGCAATCAAATGCGATAGCCTTTGCACAAAACACAATCAAGCACACAATGCATGGTCCACGCATTGTACCGGAACGCAAATCCGCTGATTCGCAAACGTGTGGTTCTGGAGATGTTGTGTTATGCCCCTGATGATGTGTTGATTCCTATAGAGTTGTACCATCGGTTCTTGCAAGATGGACGCGTGGACCAATCGTGGAAGCATATGGTATTTACAATGTGTGCGAAACAGGTGACAGGTCTAACGTGCCAAATTTGGGGGCGTCTTTCTTCGCTGATGATGATGTATACACTGTTATCCAAAACATGTACATGGACGGCCGCAGCCAGTTGCGGCCACTTTTAGACTAAAGGCAATCTGTCGAGCAAATGGGGTTTCGAGCTTGCTGAGCACTGAGCTTTTCAGGTGCCTATATGTCCAACCTGGCACGCACAGAGGCGAGCTGGCAACTGCAGGCCAGTATTTTTTTAAAGCGGCGATGCAGCGCGAGCGAAAAAAGGAACTCTGCGCACTGCAAGGGTTGGCATAGGCACGTGCAGCACTCGTCGTCGCACGCACAACACGCAGCAGCCGAACCCCCGTGTCCCGCGGCAAGCCGCCGACAAGCCTTCGCTAAGGCTCCGTTTGGTTCCCGAGCAACCGGACGCGACCGACGAAGATTCGGACACACTGAGTGCCACCACGGCGCGAGAGCCCCTCACGTGCAGCAAGGCGGTGCCGGGATCTTCCACGCATCAGCTGCAGCTCGCCCCAGCACATGCTTTGCAGCAGGACTCCTCGCCAGGCGATTACAACTCGTGGCTGTTCGTGCCACTTTTGCACGCGGCGAGTGGAAACCTAAGCGAGGCAGCTACGGCGGCATGAGCGACGCGGGCGGTTTGACGGACTGGTTGTGACACTCCGGGAAGCGCCACCGGCGGTGGAACTTACTCCCTCTCGCTCCGGCACCACTCCTAGCGGTCGCCTGATGGGTACGTTTCTGCAGCTGCCCAATCGGCACTGCTTGAGGCCTATGAGGGCACGGCCGTGGCTGCGGCCGCGGCGACGTTAGCCGACGACCTCCTCACGGCAGCGCCAGCTCCAGCTCCAGGCCCTGGCAGGCGACCAAACAAACGAGCACTGCATCGCGTCGCTGGGCCAAGGCAACCCGCACTGTGCGAGGGCATTTGTGCCTGCCCGCGTTTGGATTGCCAACGCGGCTTTGTTCTCGCAAAGCGCGCGCAACGAGCCGGCGAAAGGCGTCACCTGTCGCGATACCCCGCACGCCGCTGTTGGGCTTGCGCAGTGCCGTGCGGCGGAGCAAAGCGAGCGCCTGGTGCCTGCATGCCTGATAGCCCCGCCGCTCCTCCTCTCTTCGCTTCGCGCAGTGTGGTTGCCACCGCACCAGCGTCAAGCCTAACCTGCTGCTCGGGCTAGAAAACCCAGCAGTTGAAGCCTGGTGCATATCTGTACTTACATCGGGTTTGGGGAGCCCAGCTGCCAGACGCCCCCCCTCTTCAGCACCGACTGACGGGCAGATGCACGAGGGTCGAACTAACCCGAGCAAATGCCCTCCAGGATGCTCAGTATTTTTTGAAGGAAGGCAGGGACCGAAGAAACGCCATCGAAGCTAAACCGAGACAAGCAACCGTTAGCAATACGTGTACCCTGCAGGGATGTCGACCGTATCTCGCCGAGCGGCAGTAGCAAAAGACCCCGAAGCCGGAAAGAACGAGGACACCTTCTTATCAGCAAGAGGAACGATCGGCGATCGGTGGAAGTCTCATCGTTGCAAGGAGCACCATGCACAGCAAAGCCTAAACAGGCAAGAGCAGCCCCAAAGCCCCCGAGCCACCACAACTGGTATAAATGGTGAGCGAAGTCTGAACCGTAGAAACGCATGGCTCCGCCGATTGCATGTCGATGACTGAGAGGTTCAGGGCTACAAGCTAACGACGCCTTTGTGTTGTTCCGGAAAAAGGAACCGTGGAGGTCTGTCCAAAGTGGGCTAAGGTTGCATCGGATAATCGGAGATAGTGTGCGAATTGGTACGAACCTTTGGAGCATCTTTACATCCCTGCACAGAGGTTGCACTGATAGGGCGCGGATTTGTCAAAACGGGAGACAGTCTTTCCAGGATCCCATCATAGCACTCCACGGAGCGCTGAACAGCTTGTCACACTTTGACGAACTGCAGCGACAACACGATTCATTAGAGGCCCAGAGAGCCGAGATCAAAGTTTTCTGCACCTTGGCCTCCCTGCGCCCTTCGAATCCCATCGGGGCATATCACAGGCCCCCGCTTCGAAGGCTGGTTGGAACTGGACAGAAACATCACGAGTCTGCCCTGAACGTCGATTGCTTCCGCGACGCCGTGCTGTGGACAAGCACTGCCCTGTGCGCTCATAATCCGTTTGGCACACTTCTCGCTGCAGGTTTTGGCCGCAGGCCTCAAACCGTGCCAGCTTGTCGCGCTTTCGCCACGCCCGTGTATCGCACCCTGCGGAAACTAGTTTCAACAAAGCATGCTGTCATTTGGGTTTACATTTGATTCCTTGCAAACCAGCCTGGCTCGCAGCGCCCCTTTTTTGCTTGGCAGGCTTCTGGAACAGAATCTCATTGAAGCGTGCACCACCTACCGCCCACCTGAGAGCCTCGAGTGTTCCATCAGTTGGTGAAATGCCTTGGCTGACCATTTGCCTGAACAACTCCTCCGCAAAGGCCTTTTCAGTGGGGCCTCTCGGCGATGCTTCTGCACAGGCTCTCAGAAGTTGGTTGTACTGAACGACTGTGGCTACAACCCCGCAGCGCTGCATCTTTCCGAACCACCGGGCTGCTGTGTCAACATCTCCAAGTCGGGCATGCCCGTTGATCAGCGCACTGTAGGTTTGCAGTGTAGGCAAGCGCTGCATGGACTCCAGCTCCAGAAAGTAGGCTTCCGCTTTGGCCATGTCTCCAGCTCTGGCATGCGCTTCGACTAGAGTCGTGTAGCAAACGACGTCTGGTGACAATCCACTTGACAAGGCTTCCTGAAACCACTGCTCGGCTAGATCTGTCTTGCCTGACTTGGCAGCTGCGTGAATAAGGGAAGTGTACATCACCACGTCCGGCTTTATCCCCGCAACGAGACCCGCTCGGAACCAGCCCTCGGCAGACTCAACATCATCCATCTGAGAAGCGATGCTGACCATGTTTGTGAACGTCACCATGTCAGGACGATGCCCTGCCTCGATGGCCTTTGCAAACCAGCGCTCTGCTGGGCGAAGCCCGCGCACACCGACCGCATTTATGATGGCATTGAAGGTCTGAAGATTCGTGCGAAGGCCCACGCGTCGGATCTCATCAAACCAAGTTTCTGCCGCCTCTGCTCCGGTTGCATTGCCACTCTTCCCACAAGCTGCTATCATTGCATTGTACAGGGCAATGTTCCTGCCTAAGCCATGCTGAGATGCCATCTGTATCCAGGATTCCGTAGCCATCAATCCCTGTTTGGCAGTTATCTGAGCCAGATTGATGTACGTGTTCATGCTGAAATTGAGTCCCATTTGTCGGTGTCCATCCTCCACAAGGGACACAGCAAAGGCATGCTTCCCCTGACGTGCTGCGGTCTGCGCGAGTGAAACCACTGAAGCATTGTCCAACTGAATCTGATACTGCTTCGCGGTGTCGAACCATCGTGAGGCGGCAGGCACATCGCCACTTTGCACAACTGTCTTCAAGAGGCTCTTAAACATGACACTGTCGGGTCTTATGCCCTTTGCCAGAGCGACCTGGAACCAATGTTCTGTCGCGTTCAGATCGTTCTGTCGCCCAGCTGCGTTCATCAATATGCTAAAAGTCTTTCTGTTGGGGATGATGCCACGAACCTCGCATCTCTTGAACCACTCTTCTGCCGAAACGAAGTCTCCAGACCTCACCGCGGCACTGATGATGGTGTTGAACGTCACCTCGGCAGTGCATCCGTTCTGGGCTAGTCGACCCCTCCGATTATGAGCCAGGGGTGTGAGCTGTCTTTAGTGTCCCTCTGAGGGGGGAACTAGGGTCGGCTGCAAACCGCGAGAGTCGGCACGCTGGAACCAGGACTCGGCGGCGGAGAGGTTGCCCTGGCGAGCCGCTGCGTCCATCACGGCCGTGAAGATCTGGATGTCGAGCTCTAGACCTCCCTTCGTCGCTTCCTGCAGCCACACCTCTGCACTCTGAAGGTCCCCTGCCCGTGCTGCGGCTTTGATCAAGGTGGTGTAGGTCACTAAGCTGGGCTTCAAGCCACGCGCAGTTGCTTGCTTGAACCAGTATTCAGCTGCCTCTGGAACGCCAGCGCTTGATGCGGCTTTTATCAGAACGTTGAAGGAAGGCAAGTCTTGTGCTAAAGCTGATTGTCCTGCCTGCACTCCGTTCTCAAAGAAAAACTCCGTCATCGAGAGATTGCCAACGGAGGCAGCAGCATTCATCAACCGCCGCAGCGTATCAATACTTGGGACAACCTCTGCTCGTTGCAGCCATTTCTCGCCGGCGTCTAGGTCACCCCTGCTGGCCGCTGCTCTCAACAATGCCTCGTTGGTTGCTTTGTTCGGAATTTTCCCGCACAGCGAAAAGAAGACCTCCGCTACTTCCAAGCGTTCTTGAGCTGCTGCAGCTTGCAACAGGTCCCCAAGCAGTGGTTCATCAAGCTCCGCACCCAGTCTGGCCGCCTCCACAGCGTACCTAGAAGCAGCTTGTAGGTCTCCGAATTTAGACGCCGCCTCGAACAGCAACTCCAGAGTGAATTTGTCAGGATCCACTCCTGCCTTCTTCGCATTTTGGAGCCAGCGTTCAGCTGCTCGTAGGTCACCCTTCTTAGAAGCCTCCTCAATGAAGTTATTGTAAAACTTTAGATCCGGCTCGAAACCTGCAACGTTCAACTCCAGAAACCAGCGTGGCAAGCCGTCATCTGGCCCACTGGCACTACCCCCCTCCTCCCAATCTCCAGCTTCTGATGGATCATGTATTGGTCGCGGCTGTGGCAAGCTGATTTTGTCATCCAGAAGCTTGCGCCTTGCCAATAGGCAATGTCTCGAGCAGTGTGGAGCTTGAAAAAGACGCTGGGAACCGCCTCGACAAAGAAAGAGCCGCTCCCTTCGCTGCAAGTGAGAAAGAAGGAGGACGGTGAGGATCCCGGTCAGGCTCAGCGAGACTTTGCGAGACTTTGACCGCATCCTCTGAGCCGAGCCTCGATGGAAGGCACGGTCAAGGCGAGGCCGCGACAAGGCTGCGCGTCTCAACCCAAAGTGCTTTTTTTGCACTTGCCTGTGCTTTCAAACAGACAAAGAATTCCATGACAACCAGTTGTGATGTACATGTCAGTCTCATGCCTCAAGCTAGGCTCATGATCGATAGACAGCTGCAGCAAGACTGCCCGAATCCGGATGGCACCAGTAGCTATTAAATGTACAAAGGCTCTACCATGGGATTTGGATTTGGCCGTTCTGCGACAGGTACTCTTGAAGAATGTCTATGCATGTCTATGCCCTGAAGGCAGCTGGTGGCCACGTTTTTCCCAGCATCACTTGTATGGGACTCGGAGTCGGAGACTGTCTCAGACTGCAAAGCGTCGAAAATGACCAGGCCGGGAGCTTCGCATCTTTGACGGCTGCAAACTCGTGGCTCTTGTCCCGCTTCAGCCGGTCGAAAACTTGTCAGGGGTAAGAACGTGCATTTTCTTGTCAGCGCAACCGGGTGCGAGACTTTGAATTCAACCTTGGCAGGCGAGTTTTCGGCGAAAGGTCCACGAAAGGATGCATCATGCTGCTCTCTCAGGGCTCCGGGCCACCGAAAAGTCGATCCGTCCCCGCGTTTAGCATGGTCTCAGCAAGGTCGTGACCAGCACCTTACTAGCAATCAGTGCTAGACATAAGCGGGGCCCAGCCGGCGATCACAAGCCGATTACCAAGACCAGAAAGAGAAGTCGTATTCAAAAGCAGGCAACTGTAAGCATCGCTGACCGAGAAACCACGGGCCCAGTCACCTGCGTTGCCCCATGTCACCATCAGCGAGTCAAGCTGTCAGTATCAGAAACGCATGGAATACTTGCTAAAAACTACCACACTGAAAAAACGGGAGACCTAGTCCCGGTCCGGTCCTGTCGCCCCCATGCAGACATCACCATCCCAAAGAGGTGGCGGCAAGCCGCCGCTCTCTCCAGTGCCGCTGTAGCCCAACGCCCGGACCGGGAACTCACCCGACGGCCGCGCTCCACCAAGCACTGCCTGCGATCGATTGGCTCGGCACTGCACCTAAATGCCCTTGCGTTGAATTGTGCGCTTGTGCATCGTTTCATGCTCGGATGTTGCCTATCCCGGTGCATTTTTAATGCCTCTGCCGCCCATCGCGCTTACCCAGTTCTATAATGTTCTGTTTTGATTGCTTTGTCCTGCGTCCCTTGACACCGGGCTCTTCTCCTGCAATTGCTTTGTCCCTTAACAACGAGCTGCCACCGCTCCACAGCATTCCTTGCACCCCAAGAGTGTGTCCGAACATCGGCACCGCCCCAGGGCGGTCCGGACACGCCTGGCACCTCTCCGGGCTGTTCGAGTCCCCCATGCGCATGCTTGTTGAAAGCTTCGTCTGGTCGCTGACCGCTTGCCACCTCATGTGGCTGCTAAAACCCCTAAAATATAAATGTCAGTGCACGTCTCCTTCTAAAATGTTTCCTGCCCGCTGGTGTATGCTGATTTAATCCCACTCCAACCTAAGGTCGGGACGAGCCACTTACGAGGGGAGACAGAGCGAACAGCCTGTGCCTCGGTGTTGTTCCCCCAGCGTCCACTCAGCACGAAGGACGGTTCCGGGGGCCAGAACCCCAAGACCTGTTCCAGAAAAGAAAGGAAGTCGTGGAGCAGCACACGCTCGACCTCCTTCTTGGACCATTGTTTCCATGCTGCCCAAGAGTTCGTGGAAAATATCATGAAGCATTGTGGAACACGGGCCCGTTCAGGCTTGGAGCTGTTGACAGCAACCCAAGCCAGTGAACCATGTCCCTCAACCGTTGCAGCATCCCAGGGCATCGGCAGCTCACGATCAAAGGCGACCATTAGGTTCCAGAGCTGCGATGTCTTTGTGCGGCCTGACAGCTGCTTGCGCAGCGTTGGCGTCACAGACGGAGCAACTTGTTTGTATCCAGATTTGCAGCCTTGCAGGATCTTGTTGGCCTCGAATGCCAGCACTACCGCATCAAAGCTTCTCGACACAGCCTCCGTGGCACCCTGGGCTAGCTCGGGGCGATATCGCAGTTGCCCAGCGTTAGCTTCTGCGCGGCTCCACTCGACACCCCAACGGCCCGTTTTGGGCGAGCGTCCAATTACATGAGCTGTTCGATCAACATGGATCTCAAGATCACAGCACTTGTCGGCCAAAGCACGCCCTATGGCAGACATTGATGGAACCCCAACAACCAGCCCATCGACGGAGACATCACTGGAGGATGTGATATTCCACTGGGTCCAATCACCCTTGCAAAGGACGCGTTTAAAGCGTCCTGGCTGCGGCCAGGGCTGTACGACGCCTTCCAAGTCGTCTGCCAATGGGCCGGCCGGCCGCAGCAGCTGCACGCCCATGTCAAAGTGAAGGGTTGGATCATCCTTACCATTTACAAACTTGGTGCACAGCTTTCCGCCAAGCCCACGGCTTTCTTGGACCAAGGTAACCTGCAGGCCGGCATCGCACAGCCTTCGACAACAACCCAAGCCACTTGGTCCCCCTCCGATGACACAGACTGACCTCGCGCTCCTCGAGCTCTGAAGCGACTTTTTGACAGAGTCCGGAGCTTCACCTCAGTGATCCAAGAAACAGAAGAAACTAGATGTGGAGAGCCTCACTCCTACTGATTGGATCTCAAGGCCTTGAGGGTCATGGCCGGCATAGCCACCCAGATCCATCGGGGCAGAGATCGTGTCGTGGGCCGCTTGGCTCTTCCATCGCCGCTTCGGTCTGGCTTGAAGTTCCATGGCTTTCTGATCTGAATCACGACCAAACTGTCAAGGGCAATCTGCCGTGCTTTGTACGCGGGGTGTGCATTCAGTTCCATGAGTAGGGGATTGAAAGAGGGGCATGGGAACCACCAGTGGCACAGGAATGATAGCTGCTCGATCATGTCAGCAAACTTCGTCTTTCGTTGCCTACGCAGACCTGGAGCAAACTTCGTCTTTCGTTGCCTACGCAGACCTAGTGCAAACGGACTCGCTGCATGTCAAACTCTTGATTTGAAACATCCACTTCTTACTTATGTCCGTCACCGTTTGATGCTCTTTCTCTCATGCGTGACTTGATTGTCTCACTTGAGCTGTCTCCTTCCGGCAGGCTGCTGCAGTGCAAAGCCTATCTTGTTCTGGGTGTCTGCATGGCCCAAACATCCACGCTCCAAGGGCTCATGGTTGCAACCCCAAGGCGATGGTGCCCGGGATGGTTACCTGGTGTTACATGCTTTCGCATGGCTCAGCTCGTTGAGCGTGCAGATCACATCCAGGCGCCGCTTCGAGTCGTTTCAAGCAACAAACCCATCAAGCACTTTAGGCGGCTTCACATGCAGGAAAGGCTCTAAGGCAACGTCTCTTTTGCAGGTGAGGCTTCAGCGGCTGCTCTTGCTGACCTGCTCATTTCATACTCGCCTGTGGCAATGCCCAGAGCAGACACACGAATCGTGAGGACACCTTTGGTCTGCCAGTCCCTTGGCGACGGTCCCCCAACCCTTGGCCTCTTCTGAGGGGGCGCGGACGACGAAGATTCAGAGCCACTGCCAGACTCGGAGCCCTGAGAACTATCCCACGAAGCCAAAGAAGAACCTCACCTCATTTCCCATTGAGGCTTCAACGCTGCTCGAGGATTCGCTCTCACTCGACCTGAACAACCGGTGTGGCAGCCCAACTCACCCGGAGCATGGCACAGAGTAGCCCAGACAAGCCCACTCGCACTCAACACAGATGCCGACTGCTTCTTTTTTGTTTTTGCCTTGCCTACAGTCGCCACTGGAACTGGAGGCAGCACGTCTCTGCATCACAGCACTCCCGGCGTGCCTTTGGCCTTAGCCTTCGGGTCCTTTGCATCCTTGGTGGGCTTTTTGTCCTTTGAGATGGTGGCCTCCGAAGCCGGCAGCTGGAGGAGAGACTGACACGTGACGTGACGAACTTCACAGCCTTCACGGCCTTCTTGGCCGCCTCACCGGCCTGCAAAAAGTCGTCGTCAAAAAGGGCTCGCAAGGCACAGCGGCGGGCCTGGCCTGGGCCTTGGCCTTCTCCGTCTTCTTCACCTTCTCAGCCTTCTCAGCCTTCTCGGCCTCGCAAGGCCCCGCGAGACAAGGCACGCGGCATTGGCGCGCCTTCTCAAAAAGAAGATGGAGCGTCTAATGCTGGGAGCCGAGAAATGTCACCGGGCCCTTCCTTCCCTGCGAGGCAACCGCAGCCGCCACCACCCGGTCACCAACATGGGCTATAACTGTCCAAAGGGCCAGAAGAGGCCAGTCTGCTGGGGACAGGTCGTGAGGGTTCCACAATGCAACTTTGCACAGGCCGGAAAGCCTTCTCGGATTTCTCTGGCTCCTTGGCCTTCGTTTTGGTGGCTTTGGGCTTCTCAGCCACCTGCACATGCTTCAATCTGATGTGTCTTCCTACATGAAACAGCGATCAGTACATCCCCGTCTCGAACCACTGCGTTCAGCATCTAGTCATCAAGAGTTACACCACGGAGACGTCGAAAGGACCTTGGTTTTTTCTTCCTTTTCTTTCGCCTTCGGCTTGGCCTTCCAGAAAGACTTCGATGGGAGGATGCTCACACTTCCATCGTGCAGCAGCTTTCTCGCGTCATACCTTGGCTTTCTCGTCTTTATCTTTCGTCTTTGGCTTTTCCGCGGTCTGCAACGGGCTGCGACATAGTGAAGTCAAACAAGCATCATCTTGGCCCGACAACCAGCAGTCACGGCTGCAGACGGCCATGAAGGAGCCTTTGACTTCACCTTTGGCTTCTCTTCCGCGTCTGCCTGGACTGCCCCCGATCGACAGAAACACTCTTCGGAGTGTACGGTGTCCCGGCGCCTCCTTCTTCTTTTTCACCGCGGGCTTTTTCTTGTCTTCCGCATCCTCGGCATGGCATGGCTGTCTGCAGCGCATTCTGCTGTCTCCGCAATAAAATGCCGGCTCATGGAAGTAGAGCTCTCCTTCGCTTTGGTCTTCGCCGGCGCTTTGGTCTCCTCATGTCCGGGCTGACATGGCTTATGATGAGGGCTGACATTGCGGGCGGCAGAGACGACACAAGCAGAGCGTTGCCGGAACAGCGTCCTTCTTCTCTTCCTTCTTCTCATCCTTTTTGTCTTCCTTGTCTTCCTTTTTCGGGGCCGGCTTCTTGGCCTTCGCCTGTGGAGCCCGACTTCAAAATGTCTCAAGCATACCCCTTGACCTCTGGCACCTTGGGAATCGAGTCCTCCTCGGAGTCCTCAGAGTCGGACTCGTCCCTCCTGGCTCGGGCCTCGAAAGCACGCTTTGGGCAGAGGCTTTTTGAGAAGACCGGGTCCCAGGCCTTGGCCCGTTCTCGTTCTCTCTCCTGCACTTCAAAGCACCAGCATCTCGCGTCTCGTGCTCTAGAAGACATGAAAAGAGCTCTGGTGCAATCATCAGATGCGCCGCGAGATGCCCAGCCTTTTCTTTCTCTTTCTCCTTTTCACGCTCCTTCTCCTTGTCGCGAGATTCGCATGCACGGAGGCTGTCAAGCTCTAGGCAACAGGAGAAGGGCTGCACTCCAACAGCTTCTTCCGTGCCAACGCAAGATTAAAAGCTCGACCCACCTTGGCACGCTCCTTTTCTTTCTCTCGATCTCGGTCCCGATCCTCGGACAATGCGACGGGTGCGACGGGATGCGGGGACGGATCATGACGCTTGCCTTTTCACACTTCTGGCGTGCCAGGAAAATCCCAACGAAGACGAACACTTGCGGAGTCGAAGCTTATGACTGCAACGCACAGCAAGAGTCCAAGTCAGGAGTTGCAAGAGCAGAAGGTTACATTGGCAGAATCTCAGCTCTTCTCCCGGTTGCGGTCACGATCTCGATCCCGATCCCGGTCCTTTCACAGTAAATGACACCGCCCAAAACCACAACGGTGAAAGACAAGGAACGCAACGAGTGCGTTTAAGGATGCGACTCGGCCGCTGCGATCCTCCCTGGCCGGAATGGGTCAGGGCTGTGAGTAAAGTGAAAGGGATAGGTCGGATAGGGGTACCAGGGTACCATGATAGGGGTTGCAAAGGCAAGCGACTTGGTGGCCTCTTTGTTGCCTCAGGTCGGCGCTCGCGGTCGCGATCTCGGTCCTGCATAGTTGGCCCAGCTTAGATCATAGCAGAAGCGACACATCGAAAAGAACAGACCCCCGGTATCAAAACCAAAAGCGGACGGCTCCCGATCGCGATCTCGTTCACGCTCATGCTGCTCGCGCTTCTCGCCGCGTGGCTCTCGTTCCTGTTTGACTTGCGCCTCACAGGTGACAGCTGCAACAGGCTGATGCTCTCTCGTCGAAGCCACGGGCCGCTGAAGATTTAGGTCCCACGCCACAGGAGCAGTTCGCTGCACCTGAATGCCATTCTAGCCCATTATTTTTCACATTTGGACATTCCTTTTGCTATGGCTCTCGACACTGCGTATTCTCCGAGACTTGAACTCGCGGCCGCATCGGAATGGCTGGTGCATGCTCCAGCCTGGCTTTTGGGGTGAGGCGCTCCATGCCTTGAAGCAGTTCTTGACGGCCTCCGCTTTCGGTCAGCCTGGTGCTCGACCTGTCAGCAGGCAGCTCGAACAAACGACACCACAAAAAAAGCTAGAGTCTACTGGAAACTGATTAAGCTTGGTGCTCTTATGACATTCCCATCGATCTGCCCGCTGTTCATGTGGGAAATAGCCCGATCAGCCTCGAAACGAAGCGCATGTCTGTTTTAGCGGCTTCTCTGAGACCGTGCAACAATTCAGTCGCAGGCATCTCTTTCCTCGTAGAACTCGACGTAGGCATAGCCTCTGGAAAGGAGCACTTGAGGACCGGGACCGGTCAGCCGAGAGTCTTGCGGTCTGGGCTCAGCGGAGCAGAAGCAATCAGCTGAGTTCAACACCTTTGGGAAGACCGGCTGCCTTGTCGATGGCTAGAGTTGCCTCCTTGACCTAGCAAAACACGTCGGACGAAGTCTAGTGCAAAGGATATCCGGCTGAACTTCCCAGCCTTGCCATAGTTTCCGAAGATCTCTTTGAGATGGTCTTCATTCACCTGGACAACACATTTCTCACATCGTCTGCAAGCGCGAAAACCCTGCACAAGTAGGACCTGCATCAAGAAACAGAGGCTTGGCAAGAGCAGCGATGCCAACAGCTTTGCCAGTGCGGGCGAAGCTGCATTTCGACTGAGGTTGGAGATGGCCAGGGTCTTTCGATCTTCCCGCCTGCGAAGCCCGTGCTATTGCTGACCGAAGTCCGAAGTGCAATTGCAACAATGAGTGGATCAGACTCTTTTTGATGCGCCACTGGACATGACTTGCCAGCACCCGAATAAACCGTATAGTCGCAAGAAGGACAACGCCGCTGTTGTGCGAGCACCTTCTCTCTCTGTCTTTGCCACGGCTACGACTTCTGTCCTCTCAACCCGCACATGGCCGACAGGTTGCTGTGGCAAAGGCAGCTGGGACGAGCAGTCCTTGCCGCGGCTGCGGCTTCGGTCCTTGGCTTCTGCAAGCTAGTTGCAATTAAACATCAACAGAACGGATGGTCGCTTCCAGCTAGGCCAGGAACCCGATCTCTTCGGTCCTTGCCGCGGCTACGACTTCGGTCCTCACAGATCAACGCAAACCACTAAAGCAAGCCAGAACGGAATGCGATGAAGTTGGGGCAGGCACACGATCTTTCCGGTCCTGCAGCGCAGCCAGTTACTGCAGCCAACAAAGACAGGACACATAGAACTTGCAATCACATTGTCTCCGCAATCCCAAGGCCGGTTGCTCCAAACTCAGACCCAACGAGACTGGGACCTCAAGGCTTCAGGAACTTCTGGCTTGGAAGGTGGAGAATCAAGTTATGAACGCTCTGCAAACCTCCGAAAGCCTGCACCCAGATCCCTCGAAATTCAAAGCTCAGGTCTTGTCCTGGCTCTTTCCTGACTTTTGGCTGGCAGCATCCTCCTCCGAGGGCTTGACACTTCGGGATACTTGGGGTACAACTGCAACTGGGAAAATCTGCAAATTTGGCGGGGCCAAAGAGAGCCTCTTTCTCTTTCTCCGGGCTCTTCGAGTTCCGGTCGGCATCCTGGAAGTCACAGGGCTGCTGCGACACACAAACGGCAGTATGGTACGCTCGAGATTTGGAAGGCCCAAACCTGTGCGGTTGGTCCAGGGCTCCGTGTGTTAAAGCCTTTGCAAACCTGCGCCTGCTCCTGGCTTCGTTCACTGTTACGATGCACCCTGCAGCAAGCTGCAAATACAAGGGAGAGGCTGGTGGATAGTGTTGTTGGTGCGTCGTTCGAGTTGGCTGCAGCACTGAGGTGCATGAGGTCATGTCTGCAGAGCGGTCCCACAATGCCGAGCACGGAAAACCGTATGCACGAATGCACTTCAACCTTCTACTTCCCAGGCTGCGACTTTGATTTGCTGCCCCTCGGCGACGTCCGGGTCGTCCCTTGGTCAATGAAAAGCTTTCCAGATAAAGCCTGCAAGCTTCCCGTTTCAAGCTTCCCGACATCTGGCGAACTACGTTCAGAGACGGTATATAAATTTCCCACCAGAGATGGAACCAATGCACCGAAGCGGCTTTTTGGCCGAGTTCACGTCCTCCTTCTCTTCATCATCTTCCTCACCGACATGGCAGCAACTGCTAGCTGCAGATGCAGCTGGCAGCGGTGGCTTCGAAACACGGTGCTTGAATCGTAGGACTTCGCAACACGATGCTTCAGATCGTCAGCCCGGCAAATCTGCCGTCTCTGGCTGCACCAGCCACCATCCACTCATTGACATCTGTTTTAACAACCAAGACAACACGTCATCCAAGTCTTCGAAACCACATCCACAGAACCTGATTGTGGTCACTGTATCCAAACAAGACCTATGCCGAGGCACCGGATCCATCGCATGCGTTCTGGAAAGAGACGCGGACTCTGTAGTTCCCAAAAACGTCTGCACAGTATGAGCCGAAGCGGCGACGTGTCGCGTGTTCTCTCCAAACCAGTGGCTAGAGACCGTTTGATGCCCACTCAAACAGCCGCCGAAGAAAGCATCAAACTTGCGAGTATGCTGTGACATGAACACACACGGTAGGGTCGCAACAGTAACTTGATACCAAGGTCGAAATCGAGAGATAAGACGAAGATTGCATGCATGAAATGCACGTCTCTACGACACCACTTCGACCAATCATTAACAGCAAGGCAAACACAGCAATCATGGCAATCAAAGCATGTTTTGCTTTCTGTCTCGATTTCAAATGATCATAACCCATCTGCTTTTCTTGGCACAATGCTTTGTTGTGATCTCTCTGACAGTAACTTTCGCTTCGCCGTGATACCAGCACGAATCTGGAGCTACGAAATCAGTTCGAACACAAACTAAACAACAAATGAAGCACAATACCAGGCACAAGAGCAAAATTTTGCGAGCAATGCCATTCCATCTTGCATGATGCACGAGAAAGTTTGGACTCGGGCTCACGAGCATGGCGGTCTCTTGTCCCACTGCGCTTCGCGCTGCACAAACGCGAAGATCTTGCGCGAAACCCAATCTTTTCGCGGAGGTTCGCATCCCTGCTCCTGCAAGTGCTGTCGACGCCAAAAAAAGAAATTTCACTGGTGGCAAAAAGAGCGCGAAGTTTGGATTCAAGTTGCAAAGTTCAGCGTTGAACAAACATGCAACTTGAAAACCAAGCTTGCAGACTGTCTGCAAATTTCACAACCAAATTTAGAATCCATGCACGGGAATTCTTTTTCGAGCAGACTGGTCTTAACGAACTCCTACAGCGTGTCTGCCACGTGCTCCGGCGCTTGTCTTCCTTTTGGGAGCAACTTCGAAAAAATGAAAACGTTTTGATGGGTTGACGATTTGGCGGGTTATTCACGAGCTCGAAATGGTAGAAATGTGCCCTTGCAAAAAAGGCCTCCACAGCTGCAAGTGCAAGAACCATCCGCTTTTCCCTGAAGTTCTCCAAACCACACAAGATCTAGCTTTTCGCCGTCTTCGCGTAGAGTGGACAAAGTCTTGGAAGCTTTGCAAACCCGTTCGAACATGTAGAAAGGAAGCAGGTTCAATCCAACTTCAATCTCAGGTTCAATCCAGCTTCAACTCTGATTCGAGTCCAGATTCAACCCAAACCAAGTTCTTTCCACGCCAAACTGCAAGTTCAAACCTGGATTCAACTCTAATTGAACTTGAACTCAACTCCGCCAAAAAGTTTGAATATGACTTTCTATGAACAAACTTTTTGAGCCGACAGGTAAAGAGTCTGCAGCTAGTCTACAGCTCTGCGCAGCCCTCAAAATCGGCAGACCCTCAAAGTTCCTATGTCAACAAGACCTGTAGCCATCACAGAGTGGAACTGAAAAGACAGAAACCCTTGTCTGGTATGAAAGAAGGCCACATACTGGGCTTGGAAACACTGCTAATGCTTGCAGAACTTTTTGTCGAAAAGCCGTGTCTGAAAAGCTGAAAACCTTGATCGAAAGTGGTCAACGTTTCACAATGGAGGTTCCCTGCGGGTTTAGAATCGTAACACACTTGAAATTTTGGTGCCCAACAAAAACACCTGTGCCAACTGTGAGGCCCACACTGGAAAGCGGTTTCAAAGCCTGGTTCAATGCCGAAGTGGTCAGATCCTTGAGTTTTGCTCGGACCGAAAGTCCGGATGGGGTGCTGCGCAGCCGGTTGTCAACGGGAAGGAAGTCTCTTTTGCATGTGTTGAGCTTTCAGCGTCCATGATGCTTGTGTCTCTCCAAGAGCCTTCGAATCGTTGGCATTTTGTATCAGCTCCGGAGCACAGCGTAGCGCTCTAAAATGGCTTGCGTCGCGCTTAAAGTGCCTTTGAAGCAACTTACGGGCGTTTTGCGAAGATTGCGAACCTACGGCCTCCACATCGGCAGACCTTCAAAGGACAGAATTCTACCCTAGGTCTCGAAACAAGGCCTGTAGCTGTCACAGAGTGGGGCTGACAACACCCTCTACAGAGAGAGGAAACTCCATGTTCAAACTTGGTTTGGATGACTGGAACCAGGTTTGAGACTTCTATATTCCAAAGAGTTGAGCAAGAGTGCTTCATTGTTCACACGAAACTTTGGAGGTTTTTTGCAAGGAAAAAAGAAGAGACTTGAAGTCCAGAAATTTTATTTTATTGGCTTTTTGCTTGCATTTAATTTATGTTCATCGCGTTTTTTAATCTGCGATTTTCGTGTGTTTTGTTGTGACGTTGAGAAAGTTGGTTTTGAAATTTGTCCAAGGAAGCGTGTGCAGTTTTGAACCCAGGTTTGAGAATGGATTGGTTGTTTTTTTTGCGCAGAGAACTTAGCCATTCAAGATTGTATCTTTCACGTTTCTTTAAAATCTCTAAAAAGAAGCCTGGTTTGTTTTAAATTGAAACCAAACAGGAGTTACCTGCAGATCTAGGCCCGAGGCTCCAGACACACAATCTTGGAGGCTCGAAAGTGCAAAGCGGGTGTGGTAGCAGCCACTGCGGAGTTTCAAAACACTTACCCAAAGCGTCATGTGGTTGCTGTTTTGATTTTCTAAAGAATTCATATTTTTGCTTGGAGAAAAAAGCATTATTGTTGCTTTAGCCTATGGAACACATCAGTTTTCTTTTTTCACTCTTTTTCCGACAATGGTTTTTCTGGAATACATGGCTTGGAGATGGCTTGCTAATTAGGAGCCAAGAGACTTGCCGAATAATTTGGATTTTGGCCGATACCAAAAACGAGCTCGAATTCCGGGCCAGTTTTTGACCTTGTTCTTTTTTTTTTGAGTTCTCAACTCCAACTCTTTTCTTCTTCCAAACCAGTAACTGTGAACTATGTTGGCCGTCAAAATTGAGACGATTCAGCGAGTTCCAAAATTTGATCTTCTGTAATCATGAAAAATTCCGCACAAATTTGAACAGGATGAAATTCGAGGGAAGCTTCAAGGGAACTTAAAGGAGCTTCAAGCGGACTTCAAGCGGGCCTTGAAGGGAGGGAAGGTTTGAGAGGAAGTTTCAAAGGGAGTTTCAAAGCTTGAAAGGAAGCTTAAGGGAGGCTTGAAGGGGCGACGCAGTTGTCAATCTTGCATTTTTGCATTGATACGAAAGTGGTGCTGCCAGTATGCCTGCTGTTGTCGTCAGCGATATGACCATGTAGCAATTATGATCTTCGTGCCAAGCGACATTGTCGTCAACATCATGAAAATTGAGTTTTTTATCTTTACCACCATCTTGATTCCACAGTTTGCGTATGAAGCACTGTGTGGCCTGTAGATGTGGAGGTGTGCAGTTCGGAGTGACCGTAAAACAGCGTCGTGATCATCTCCGACAACAACTTCGGGGTTGTGTGCGAAAGACCGTAAAAACCGGACAAAAGCGCGGTCGCGAAGAGTTGTAAATACCGAGGAAAACGGTTCTCCCAGCGAATTTCGATTTTTTCGGCTTTTCGTTCGAGACAGCAAAGTTTAAGACTCACAGTTCAGAAGTGGGGGTGGCAACTATACAAAAAAGTGGGACATCACGAAAATACTGTAAATACCGAGTAAAACGGCTCTTGTGGTGATATTGTTGGTTGTGTTTACGTAACACTGTCGTCATCATCCCCTTCCCACCCTTCCAGCCGAGTTAGCAAACTCGGCAAGTGGATTTAGAGACTTCTTATGATGATCGTACATGACGAAAGTGCTGTAAATACCGAGTAAAACGGATGTGCTCTGAAGATGGTTTTAAGCAAGTGTAGTTGGTAGGGGGCGCCTATTACTACTACTACTACTACTACCAATACTACTACTACTACTACTACTATTACTACTACTGCTACTATTGTTGTTATTGTTATTTTTGATGTATTTGTCTTGTTGATTTTCTATTGCTATAAATGTTTACTGTTGAGGTTGTTGCTATACTTGTTAAAACTGATTCTATTGATTTTGCGGATATTATCGTTGTGTTTTCTTCTTGTTTTTACTTTTACGATTGTTGCTGTTGTTTCACCTTTGTTCTTGTCATTGTTATTTTTGAAAGTCTTTTTGTTATTATGCATATTATAATGGTGATTCTGCGGTTGCACGGCCATGTTTGCAAGACCGAAAATTATTACGATGACGATGGCAGTGAAAATGCAATGATAAAACTGATTTTCCTTCCCGGTGCATGATGGCGCCGATGAAGATAAAGCTGATGGGATGCTTTAGGGGCGTTGGTGAGCTCCTTCCACGTACAGCTGGCATCTTTGTTTTTGATGTTTATAAACTGTTGCGCTTCACGTTTTAGGAGTGTTAAAACCTTCTTGGCAGCAATTGCGATTTGCACGGTATTTACAACGTTTTCGTACTATCCGACCACATGTGGTTGAGCAGTTTCTTCCCCGTCGAGTTTGCACCT